>JAQHUG010000288.1:1175861-1190135 GCA_028555095.1 Dicrostonyx torquatus
GGCTGAGCAGCCAGAAACAAACAAGTGGCTTCCAACAACACTTTCTTTCCAACCTTATGTGGAGATCCAGTTCAGGTCTTCAGGCTGTGTACTGAGTGCCTTTACCTGTCAAACCACTTTTGTTGACCATGTTTCTGGTTTTAGAAACAGGATGTTAAAAAAAAAAAAAAAAAAGAAACAAGATGTTAGATAGCCCAGGCTGGTCTCAAACCCGTTATGTAGCCAAGGATGTCTTCCCCCAGCAGCCTGCATAGCAAACTCTGGCAATATGAAAGCTGGCCAGGAGAGGAAGGATTTTTAGGTCAGTTCCAGCTTGACTCCTCTATGCCATGCAACCAAAGTTATAGTGTGTCTTCAGCAATAGGGGTTTATAATTTACTTCTAGTAGGTGACCGAGGGCAAAGACAATAGCCCTTGTTGTCTTAGGGGGACTCTGGAGCCTCCCAGACCAACTTGTAAAGAGGTATCCCACGTGGTTTTAGATTAAAAGTCAAAGTCTCTTTGGAGCAGTATTGTCCACCCAGGAAAGATACATCTATTTGAACTCCTTTTTAAAAAAAATTATAGCTTTTAATTAGCTTACCATAGGCTTTTTCATACATCCTTAGTTTTAGTTACCCCACCCTATTCAGCCACCTTTCCTGCTGAAACCTTTTGCAGAAAGAATTTGATGCAATCAATAATGCTAACTTTACTCATAATTGCCAAACATTGTAAATATATCAAATATCTGTCAATCGGTAAATGGATAAATATATGTGATTTAGCCGTATGCATCCCAATGAAGCAAATGATTGCTACATCACACTGAGTGGATCTTTTTATATGTGTGTATGTGGTACTGGAGGATAAGCCCGGGACCTTGTGTACTATAAGTGTGTTCTAGTACAAGGCACCACATCCGCTTGAAATTTTGAGACAGAGTCTCCTGTGATCTAGGCTAACCTAACCAACTAAGCTTTGTCCCAGACATCCCCTCCATACACACACATCCAGCTTACACAAGTCTTAAATTTTTTGTGTTAAACAAAAGAATCCAGGTCTTAATGATTCATTTCTATGATTTTTTCATTTTATTTTGTTTTATGGCAGTCCCCCTATGTAGTCTTGGCTGCCCTTAAGCTCACTATGTAGCCCAGATTAGTCTCAAACTCTTTATCTTTCTATCTTTACCTTCCAAACTACTAAGATAACAGGAATGTGCCACAACACCACGTATATACAAGATTCTTGAAAAATCAAAATTATAAGGACAGAAATCAGGTCAGTAGTTGCTAGGGGCTTCATGAAGGAATAAGGGATTGAGCACACAGACACACAGGGGACTGGAAGAATGGAACTTGTCCTATATCTTGATCGTGGTGGGACTCACACAGTTGCATATTCTGGGCAAGATTCAGGGACAAAACACTTCAAAAGAGAAT
This sequence comes from Dicrostonyx torquatus, assembly GCA_028555095.1. Taxonomy (NCBI): domain Eukaryota; kingdom Metazoa; phylum Chordata; class Mammalia; order Rodentia; family Cricetidae; genus Dicrostonyx; species Dicrostonyx torquatus. Next base: position 1,177,286 of record JAQHUG010000288.1, read on the forward strand.
TTTACTCTGCATAAACTTTTCTAAATAAACTTGACTTTTATAAAAAATAATGCAGTTTAATGGTTCTTCCTCTGATAAATATGTTTGGGGTCTAGAGAGATGGCTTAACAGTTACTAGTGCTCACTGACCTTCTCAGATCCTGTACCATTCCATAATCCAAGCTCTTAGATCCTACAGGTGCCCAAGTGTGTACATACACACATCACGTCACATCACATACACACATACATATATTTTTTTAAAAAACTTTTTTTTTTGGTTTTGTTTTTTGTTGTTGTTTTCCATTTTTAGAGACACGGTTTCTCTGTAGCTTTGGAGCCTGTTCTGGACCTAGCTCTGTAGGCCAGGCTGGCCTCGAACTCACAGAGATCTGCCTGCCTCTGCCTCCCGAGTGCTGGGATTAAAGGCATGCGCCACCACCGCCTGGCTAAAACAAATCTTATTTGTAGTTTAGTTTAAGGTTATTATAAGGATAAGGAGATAGAGTTTTATTTTTGTTATTGTTGCTTCATTTGTTTGTGAGACAGGGTCTATGTAGCCCTGGCTGTCCTGGAACTTGTTATGTAGAACAGGTTGGCCTCGAATTCAACAACATCTACCACCTACTTTTTCCTTCCCAGTGCAGGTATTCAAGGTGCAGACCACGATTCCAGGCTTAACATGGCATTTTTGTTTGTTTGTTTGTTTGTTTGAGACAAGGTTTCTCTGTGTAGCCCTTGCTGTCCTGGAACTCACTCTGTAGACCAGGCTGGCCTCGAACTCACAGAAATTCGCCTGCCTCTGCCTCCTGAGTGCTGGAGTTAAAGGTGTGAGCCACCACTGCCCAGTTTAACTTGGCATTCTTAAATGCTTAGTGTGGATATATAATATTCAAAAGATGTTAGCTTTGGGGTCAGCAAATCGTGTCAGCAGATGAAGCACACACTGTACAAGCCTGTGTAGTGGGTTTTGTTTTGTTTTTATTTGTTGTTTTGTTTCTCCACAACTTGAGACAAACTAGAACCTTTTGGGAAGAGTGACCTTTAGTTGAGAAGATACCTTCATCAGCATCTATAGGCAAGTCTTTAGGGGCATTTCTTTGATCAGTCTTGGTGTTTGGCTCCCTTTAGTAAGCTATTTGTCCTTTGTCCAGTCAACCTCATCCACTCCTTCCTATGTCTGAATCTGGTAGTGGCTTCCTGATGAAGAGATGCCGATGAGAATGGATTACGTGCAAGAAGGAAGTATGTGAATCAACACTCCATATCATGCTCAGTAAAAATAAACATTACCTTAAATAAGTGTTAGGCTAATCTGATGTGGCAAAATGGGATGTCATTTTAGTGTTTGTAATGCTGGATATCAAATTCATAGGCTATTGCATTTGGACAAGTGTGCTACTGTTGATATATCACTCCAGGCTGGGAATTTCATTTTTTTTTTATAAAGGTCTATTGAGGCTAGAGAAATGGCTCAGCCATTAAGAACATTTATGACTCTTGCAGAAAACCTGGGTTCAGTTTCCAGCACACAACTCACAACAACTGAGCGTTAAGCTCCAGGGAACCAGATGCCCTCTTCTGGCATTTCAGGGCACCTGTACACACATGGTGCATATACACTCAGGCATACACACATACATGTAGTGATATTTTGTTTGTATTTTAATAAATAAAGCTTGCCTGAAGATCAGACAGTAAAACAACCACTAGAGAGGACTATAAGACGGGAGGAGACAGCTCTCACACAAAGTCTCATTCTGAGATTCCTGGAAGCAGGATCACCATTTTAGACTGAGGTAGAGGTAAGATCCAGTGGCTGGCTGTTTTGTTTTTCTGACCTTCAGGTTGAACCCCAATTTCTGTATCTGAGTTTTTATTAATCATGCTACACATACACATAAAATAAAGAAATATATCTTTAAAAATTATGACATTTATTTTGGGGTGTGTGCACATGCATGAGTGCTATAGTGCACACGTGGGGATCATTAGACAAATGGTGCAAATCAGTTCTCCCTTTCCTCCAAAGCTCAAGTCGGCAGGTGTGACAGCCAGAGCTTTCGTCTGCTGAGTCATCTTACATGCACAAATTTCCTTTTTAAATTCTTAGTCAAACTGAACTTCTTGCCCCCGTTTATCTAGTTGTTGCTTCTTTTTGCATGTTTATCTGTGTTCTTGGTGCATTTTTCTGTTGCTCTATCTGCCTCTTCCTCATCAATTGGTAAGGGACTATGACTTGCATTGCAACGTTTCCTTATTTTACCACTACAATTTTGATTTGTCCACAGAAAGACTTTGCTATAAAGATATTTTTGAGAGGCTTCAGAGGTAGCTCAGGTAATGGAATGTTTATCATAGTACCACATACACCAGGCCTATAATTCCAGTACTCAGAGGCAGAGGCGGCCTACATAAAGAATTCAAGCTCAGACGAGATTACACGAGATCCTGTCTCAAGAAAAAAGAGAGAAAGAAAGAGAAAAGAAAGTTAGTCATGTTTAAGTTAGTCATGGTGGTACACACCTCTAATCCCAGCACTTAGGAGGCAGAGGCAGGTGGATGAGTTTGAGTTACATAAGACAGGGTTTAACTGTGTAACAATCCCAACTGTCCTGGAATTTGCTTTGTATACCAGGCTGGCCTCATACTCACTGAGATTTACCTACCTCTGCCTCCCAAGTGCTGGGATTAAATGCCTGGTTGTACCAGTTTTGTTTTTTTTTTCAGTCAGGTACCATGAATCTGATAAGTCATTACTCCTTTTCCTGTGCACATTACTGGGATACTTAGGTTTTGTTATTTTTCTTTTCTCCTGTACTCTCCTGATGTACTTTAATAAAAAAGAAGAAAATGGAATGTGTACATGATAAATTTTGTGTGATTGGATTTGTGATTGGAATGCTAGAGTGCATTCCTTTTTTGTTCCCATCTTAGACGTTTGCCTTATGAAATGACTACATAATTAGAAAATGACAGTTATGTTATTGGTGACTATTTTAATTTGCATAAGGTATGTGATAATTTTAAGATATGATTTTCACTCTTGATTGTCACCTGTAGACTGCCTCTTAGTTTCCATGTTTTGAACTTCTGTACATTTTGCTAAATGTATAAAAAAATGGCGGAGTTAAACAAACCAAGCAGTATGGCAGAGACTGACACAGTATCTCAAGTTCTGACATAAATTTGCCTAGCCTCTGTTCTTAGTCACGCTATTCTTAACCATCTTTACTCCAAAAGAAATCATTAAAAACAGCGTGGGCTGTTGAATTCAAGATCCGTTATACTCCGACAAACTAAGGAACCTATACCAAACACATTACTTTCATTTGATTGGCTTGTTATGAAAAACCTTTTTGGCTCTCGTTGGTCACTGTATTCCACTCTGTCAGTGGAAAGAAAGAAGAGCTGACTGTAAAGCCTGTGATTTGAGCAGGCAACGTAAGAGGAAATAAGTCACAGGATATAGGAAAGAGATATATCTGTTTGAAAGGTAGTTGTCAGTAAAGATACCTCCATGACTACCTGTTCGTTTCATAATAAGTTTAGCATCTTGAATATTTCAGCTGGAAGGGGACTACACTTCTTGACAAAATGTTGCTTATTTCCCAGAAAAATGTCTTGAAACAAAAGTGGAACAAACAGGTGTTGGTGTCAGTCGTAGAATTCCAGTGTGCCGTTCCTGCGGTCCGCCTCCTGCTTCTGTGTGGCTTGTCTATCAACAATGGCTCTGCAGTCTCAGCTCTGAGGACCAATACCCCAGAGAACCTTTTAACTGCCTCTGCATCTCCCTTCTTCATGTTACCTTGTCTGTCCCTGTGGTTAGGAGAGTCCTTTTCTGTGTTCTTTCACCTTTCATATACACATACTTCATTCCCCAGTGGAGTAGAGTAACGGAGGTACCTTTTGTAACTCTGTAGCAAAATGCTTTAGGCTGAATTATTTATAAATAATAGAAACATACGTCTGTACATTCTAGAAGCTGAAAAGTGCGAGATCAAGAATCAGTTGATTTTGTATCCAGTGCAGGTCAGTCTGCTTCCAAGAAGGCACTCTGAATGGTGGGCGCATCCTCTCACAGTGGGCAATAGAAGACCAAAACAGACCAAACACTGCCCGAGGCTTGTTTTATAATTAACTCATTCACAGAACTGATAATCTCTTAAAGGCCTGACCTCTCAATGCTATTTTTTTTGGGGGGGGGAGAGTGTTTCAGTGAGATTTGTTCGAGGAAATAAAAGTGCATAGCATGAGGTGATGGGGATCTTAATTCATTCTTCTCCAGTTTTCCTGATACCATCAACTGAGTCACGCGGCCTGTCCCTATTGATTTGTGGTGTTATTTTCATCTTAGATCAGGTTTCTACAAATGTATCCATCTGTTTCTAAGGGTCCTATTATGTTCCTTGGGATATCCATCCTGGTTTGAGCCAAACTTTAGAGGATTGCATCCAATCAGATCAATTGGCTATTCTCCTCTGATAGTTCTTTGTCTGGGGAGGGAGGGCAGGATTCTCAAAGGCATTTTTGGTTGAAAATACAACCAATCAGTAGATCAATTTTTTTGAAAACTGACTTATTTTCCACCTCCTCCTCCTCTTCTTCCTTTGTTTGAAACAGGGTCTTGCTTCGTAGCCTAGACTGGCCTAGGCTTGATATCCTGCCTCAGCTTCCAGAATGATGGGGTCACAGGCATGTGCTAACAAGCATGGCTGAGAACTTACTTTTAATCAAGTAAACATCTGTGAATTCTTTCACAGCTCCTGTAAACTCTGTTGGGGTCTTTTAATTAGATTACGTTCTGAACATACTTGTCCATGGTTAGAATTTATGAAAGGTTGTTTGTGTAGTTGAATAGCAGCATAACTTTATTTAAAGTATTGTTTACAAAGAAAAAAGAATACCCTATACAAACTTATAAATAAAATATCAAATATCGAGCTGAAGGTATAGCTCAGTTAGAGCATGTGGTCAAATCTCTAGGCTCCCAGTTATTGAAGAAGAAAAAAAGGAAGTCTGGAGATATGACCCAGCAGTTAAGAGCACAGGCTGCTCTCGCAGAGGACCTGGGTTTGATCCCCAGCACCCACCTGAAGAATCACAAATGTTTCTAATGCTATTGTCAAGGGTCTGATACCGTCTTCTGTTCTCCATGGGCCCCAGGCATGCACATGGTGCACATATACATGTACACAAAATCCTCATACACACAAAATAAAATATTTCTTTTTGAGTCAGGCTTTCTTTGTGTAGACCTGGCTGTCCTGGAACTTTCTCTGTAGACCAGGCTGGCCTTGAACCCACTTGCCTCTACCTCGCTAGTACTGGGATTAAAGGTGTACACCCCCACAGCCTGGCTAATAAAATAATTTTTTTAATATTTATTTATTTATTTATTATGTATACAATATTCTGTCTGTGTGTATGTATGTCTGCAGGCCAGAAGAGGGGACCAGACCTCATTACAGATGGTTGTGAGCCACCATGTGGTTGCTGGGAATTGAACTCAAGACCTTTGGAAGAGCAGGCAATGCTCTTAACCTCTGAGCCATCTCTCCAGCCCATAAAATAATTTTTAAACAAAAAAAAATTTAGAATGGGCAATGAGTTAGCTAGCGAAGGCTCTTGCTGTACACAAGCCCTCAGCAGCCACGTGAAGGTGAAAGGAGAAAACTAACCCCATGTGGTTGTGCGTGGTTGTGCTTTGACCTCTGCGTGCAAGTTGCAGCACACACACACAGCACAAGCACAAGCACCATTTTTTAAGATTTATTTTTACTATTTCAAATGATGTGTCTGTGACTGTGTATATGAGTGCAAGTGCCCACAAAGGCCAGAGACGCAGGCAGAGGAGCGGGAGTCCCCCGTAAAGCTGGGTTACAGGCAGTGTGAGCTGCCTGACGTGGGTGCTGGGAAGCAAGAACAGTGTGAACTCTCAACCCCTGAGCCATTTTTCCAGCCCAAATGTTTAAAAAAGTTAAGGAAAAAGTAAAGCTTGTCATCCATAGGAAAGATGACAGCTTTTAGGTTAAATGGCCATAAAATCAGTATCTTCAGAACTTTTTTTTTTTTTTTTGATTTTCGAGAGACAGGGTTTCTCTGTAATTTTGGAATCTCTCCTGGAACTCACTCTGTAGACCAGGCAGGCCTCGAACTCACAGAGATCCTTCTGTTTCTGCCTCCCAAATGCTGGGATTAAAGGTGTGCGTCACCACCGCCTGGCCAGAACTTTCCTCTTATGTCATCAATTCCAGACCAGATGTTGGAGCAAGTAATAATTCTGGCAGTGAGTGTTCCTGCAGGAGAAGGAAGGCAGCTGAGTGGCTAGTGTGCAGACCGTGGGCATGACCATCAGCTTGGCTTCTTTCTTCGATCTTCTGCTTTCTCCTCTGTCTTCCTCCTACAAAACCCCACTCTTTTTTCTGAGCAGTCTCCTTTCCATCATGGCGTGTGTGTGCATGTGTGTGTGACTCAGTGAGTTTTATTATTTCTAAGAGCATAAGTGGGCGTGTGTTTACAGGAGCATAGACACCTGAAGAAAATGTCTCTTCCTACCTTATTAATCATTGCCTGTGTATAAATCCTCAGGAGGTGTTGAGGGAATCCGTCCCTCCCTTTTCTATCACAAGGGACAGGCCCAGCCTTGCAGAGAACGTACGCAGGTAGCAAAGGCCTTTTGAAGCTCAAGAGTGAAACAGCTATGTCATACCTAAAAGTCAGTGTTCCACACCGTTCTCCCGTTTGTTTCCTTTGGCTCTTACATCCTTTCTTCCCGCTTAACACAACATCCATTGATGAGATTTTCTTTCTGAACCCAGGGTCTTGTTCATTCTAAACAAGAACTTTACCACTGAGCTGCAACCCAAACCTAGCAATTTATTTATTTCAGATAAGTTCTAATGGATTTTGCTCAGGCTAGTCTCAAACTCCAGGGCTCAAGTGATCCTTCTGTCTCAGCATCCTGTGTAGCCGGAACTACCTGACGATACCACTATGCTCTTTTTTTTTTTTTTTTTTTTGGTTTTTCGAGACAGGGTTTCCCTGTGGCTTTGGAGCCTGTCCTCTTGTATACCAGGCTGGTCTCGAACTCACAGAGATCCACCTGCCTCTGCCTCCCGAGTGCTGGGATTAAAGGCGTGCGCCACCACCGTCCGGCCCACTGTGCTCTTTTTAACATTTACAGATCTTTTGTTTTTTGAAACAAGATTGCCATAAACATAGCTGAACAAGTTTGTGCCTTTCCACAAGGTGATAATTTGCCAAGAAGCAGTAAATCCATAAGGTTTGGCTGTTTCCATGACAACAGTTTCTAACTAACTTCACTTATCTTGGTCGTCTGGCTGAGGTGAATGCAGGTTCTTTTATTCCAATCTTACTGACCAATATTAACTCTCATATCATATATCACACATATACGGTAACTGCATCTGCATGTCTACATGCATATATATATGGATTAACTTTACTGGCATGTCTACATGTATGTATATGGATTACAGAATGAATACAAGTTAAAGAGTCTATGTTTAAAAGGCTTTAGCAGTGGATTGAGGGAGCGCTTGTACAAATAAGATAATGAACAAGCCAGTGAGGGGTAATTGGGGTGGGGGGAGGGGTGGTGTTACTGCTGGAGTCAGGATTTGAGAGCAAAGCTGAAGAGTTCAGTTGTGTAGAAAAAGGCCAGACCTGGCCCAGGGCAGGTAACAGCAGGTTCAAGTCCAGATCCGGAAGGGCAGACTAGTCGATGACAGACACTTCAGCTAGGCCACATCAACAGCAGAGGCCCACGCCAAGATGAAGCTTCAGGACAGTTAGCAGAGTCCTTTGCTTGTCAGTCTTTGATGCACACCTGGTGTCAGATAATGGGTTAATGTGGGCCATATGATTGCAGTGTTACAAGTCTTTACATGTCTATCACTTGACAGGGTCCAAGTGAGAGAAATTTTGGTCCTTATTTTGGTCTGGCCTACCTGGTAAGTACTTGGCCCTGGTATTTGATGTGTGTGTAAGGGGGAGCGGTTCAAGACAAGATTTCTCTGGGTAGCCCTGGCTATCTTGGAACTTGCTCAGTAGACCAGGCTGGTCTCCAACTCAGAGACTCACCTGTCTCGGCCTCCCGAGTGTTGGGATTCAAGGTGTGTGCCACCACTGCCCAGCTTCTCTGATGATTTTTATGTGCTAATGTCCCCTCACAGTCTCAATCACCCTAATAAATATGTTATGTGATGGCTCCTTTTCTGCTCTCTGGAATAAGTCAGTTATCAGTCCATTCTCGATGGCGGCACCTGGCCAGTGACAGGATCTCTGGATTCACTCTTGGGCTTCAGTCACTCTTTCCACTCAAAATGAAATCTAAAGATGCTTGTAAAAGGAGTCTCCCAGGACAAGACACAGCCTGAAAACCCACTGTTTTATACAATATTGAGTCACTTAGAGCAGGGCCCAGGCTGATCTGGATAGCCCTCACTGACCTGTACAGTTCAGTGGTATTACATTCATAATGTTGTAGAGTCACCAACATTACCCATTTCCAGAAGCTTCATCATCCCAAACAGTAGCACTATCTACATTAAACCAGAGCCCTTCTCCCCAACCCCTCTTTCCTCCTCAGTTCCTTGTTATCCCAAGTTCACTTTGTGTCACCTGCAATGTGTAATGCTGTCCTTCTGAGTCTGGATTGGTTTACTTAGCAAAATATTTAAAAGATTTCTGTTAAAATATTATTTTCTTTTTAGTTCGGGTGGTGAAGGTGCATGCCTCTAATCCCAGTACTCAGAGGCAAAGGTAGGCAAATCTCTGTGAGTTTGAGGCCAGCCTGGTCTACAGAATGAGTTCCAGGATAGCCAGGGCTACACAGATAAACTCCATCTCAAAAAATAAAACAAACAAAAAAATCTTTAAAGTTAAAAAAGCTTTGTTATATGTATATGTATATGTGCGAGTGTGTAGGCATTCATGTGTCACAGGGACACATATGGAGGACAGAGGACAGTTTTTCAGATTAGGCTTTCAGCTTCCATGGTGAGGAGCGTGATCTTCTCATTTCTGCTATACTATAATGCTGGCCTGGAACTCCCTGTATTGACCATGCTGCCCTCAAAATTACAGAGCTCCATCTGCCTCTGCCTTTGGAGTACTGGGGTGAAAGGTATGTGCCACCATTCATGGCTAAACTTAGCATCTTATTATAGTTGGCCAGATTTCCACAAAGGGTCGCAAAAGCCTAATCTTAAAGTTCTGGCAAGTCTATATTTTTCTGACAGGTTTAGGGAGGAATCTATTTTCTTGACTTTTCTATCTCTAGAAGCTGCTATGTTTCTTAGCTGGTGAACTCTAGCCTCTTCAAAAACAGCCATGGCCCCTGGAGGAACCTTTCTCTCTCTGACTAGAATTGTACCCTTTCACTAATAAATGTCTTCCTGATGACGTCAGCCCCCCAGATTGTACTGGTGATCTCTTTCAACATCCTTAAATGAATTGTTTCAGCAAAAAAAGAAAATCCCTCTTGTTATGAAACAATTCCAATTTGGAAGCTGGAGACACAGACATCTTTGATAGTTATTATTCTTCCCACCGCACCTTCTTGTGCCCAAGGCAGATTGATTCCAGAGCTTCCTACTTGTTCCTTCATTTATTTATTGGTGACAGAAACTGAGCCCAGAGCCTCAGTACTTTCTAAGAGAGTGCTCCCCATACTCTCCCCCATCTTTTTGTTTTGTTCTGTTTTTTTTTTTGTTTTTTTTTTTTTGAGATAAGGTAAGATTTCTCTGTGTAGCCCTGGCTGTCCTGGAATTTTCTCTGTAGACCAAGCTGGCCTTGAATTCACAGAGATTCACTTGCCTTAGCTTCCTGAGTGCTGGGATTAAAGACTTGCGCCACCACCATCCCTCCCACTTTTTGATAGTGTCTCATTTAGCCCAGGCTAACCCAGAACTGCTGATCTTCCTGCTTTCATCTTCCCAGTGCTGAAATTACAAGCAGAGCTGCCATACCTGGCTCCTCAGCTCCTTTTTTGCCTTAAAAAAAAGATTTATGTTATGTATTTGGGTGTTTTGCTTGCATATATGTCTGTGAACCATGTGCATGCCTGGTAGTCTCAAAGGTCTTTTCTATGGCTCTGTGGGTAAAGGTGCTTGCTGCACGAGCCTGGTGTCCTGAGCTGGACCTATAGAACCCACGTAGACATAGGAAAGGATTGACTTCATAAAGCTTCCCTCTAGCAACTGGAGAGATGGCTCAGAGGTTAAGAGCGCTCATTGCTCTTCCAGAGGTAAATAAAACACACACACACACACACACACACATTCCTTCATATAATACATTTTGATCATATTCTTTATCCTCTCCCAGATCCTACCCCTTCAAATTCAGGTTCTCTTAAAACAAAAGCAAAACTCAACCAAGCTCCTCGTCCACGAAAACAGTTAAATCAAAACAAAAAACCCAATAAGACAAAAATAAAATAAAACAGAGTGCACAAAACACACACAGTCAGTTTTGTACTGCTCAGCTATTCCTGTACATAGGGACTGACCGGTGTATGGTTGAGATGCCCAGGAGGTACCACTTTGGAAGTATTTTATCTTATCTGTGTCCTAATTGCCTTTGTTAGTTATAGCTCTATCTAACTGAAGGCATAGTTAGGTACATGTATTATAATGATTATTATATTTTCCTCTTTTTAATGATTTTTTTACATTTATGGATACTTTGCCTGTGTACATGTATGTGAGTCATGTGCGTGCCTGGTATCCTTGGAGTTCAGAAGAGAATGTTGAATCCTCGGGACTGAGTTACAGATGGTTGTGAGCCACCATGTAAATGCTGGGAATTAAACCCTGGTCCTCAGGAAGAGCAAGTGCTCTTAACATCTGAGCCATCTCTCCAGCCCCTGAGTGCAGTTTTGGGAAGTCAGTTCTTTCCTATGTCTATGTGGATTGTACAGATCCAACCCAGGTCATCAGGTGTAGGCTGCACCTTTACCCACAGAGTCTTCTCTCTGGGACAAGAATGTTTATTTTGAAGGTTGTCCTTCAGAGCAGCTGGGGAGACAGCTCAGGGCACTGCCCACCCTTCAGTGAAGAAAACCTGCATGGAAGCGCTGTCACCAGTAAAGTGCCTTCTAGGTCACTCACCTGTGGGCTGCATTACTAATCACCCTAACCTTCCTGGCTTGTTCATAATTCTGTGGGTCAGTAATTTAGGGGTTGTCATCTGGGTGACTACTTCTGACCTCTCCTGGAGTCATTCATGTGTTTGTAGTCATAGTGTCTCCAGTGGGCCTGGGAAGTCGAGAACATTTTTATGGCCAGTTGAGCATAAGCATCAAGTAGCTGGCTGCACTGCCCTCCTGCACGTCTTTCTACTGGGCTAACTCAGTCTTGTTCGTACTTTTTAATCCTCTGCCTACACTGTAGTCCCTAGCTTCACTAGCAAGCCCCAGATATAAAGGCTAGAGGAAAAATCCTCAGCACATGAAGGACAACATGGCCAAATCCTGTTTCTAGGGGGATTTGCATAAAGGGACAAAAGGAAACAATTGTAAACTTCCACCCTACCCAACCTCCACTTTGAGTCAAGGTCTCAAATACTCCAGTCTGGCCTTGAGTTTACTGTGTAGCTGAGGTTAACCTTGATCTTCCGATGGTGTGGGAAGTCCTTCTGTCTATGTGTTGCTTTTATTGGTTGGTTAATGAAATAAGAACTGCTTTGAGCCTATGGCAGGGAAGAACAGAACTAGGCAAGGAGAGCTAGGCTGTATGTTGGGAGAAAGAAGGGCAGAGTCAGAGAGAAGCCATGTAGCCTCCCAGGAGCCAGAAGAAACTTTAGCCAGTAAGCCACAGCCACATGGCAATACACAGATTAATAGAAATGGGTTAAATTAATATGTAAGATTAGCCAATAAGAAGCTAGAGCTAATGGGCCAATCAGTGATTTAAATAATATAGTTTCTGTCTTACTATTTCAGGGCTGAGCAGCTGGAAACGAACAAGCGGCCCTCCTTACAACATTCCGACCTTGCTGTCTCCACCTCTGGGGTGCTGGGATTGCAGATGTACACTACCATAACGAGTTTTTGTTTGTTTTGGTTTGGTTTTTGAGACAGGGTTTCTCTGTGTAGCTTTGGAGCCTGTCCTAGAACTTGCTCTGTAGACCAGGGTGGTCTCAAACTCACAGAGATCTGTCTGCCTCTGCCTCCTGAGTGCTGGGATTAAAGGTGTGTGCCACCACTGCCTGGCCTAAAAAGAAAAATATATTTTAGCATAGAAAACTTTTACATATTATGCTAAGTTAAATAAGCCAGACTCAGAAGGAATGGGGGAATGAGAAAATGAGGGGATGGAAGGTGACTGTTAGAAACCCCTTTGGTAGCTGGTGGTGGTGGTGTACACTTTTAATTCCAGCTCTTAGGAGGCAGAGGCAGGTGAATCTCTGTGAGTTTGAGTCCAGCCTGGTCTACAGAGCTAGTTCCAGGTTAGCTAGGACTGTTACACAGAGAAACTCTGTCTCAGAAAAAAAAATCAAGATAGAAACCTGAGTGGGCATGATTGTGCACACCTATAATCCCAATTCTGTTTCTAGAGAGAACAACATGAACATCTGAAATCAAGCATGGCTAATGCTATACTAAACACCAAGACCATTTCACATGAGGCTCCCGAGTTCCTCAAAATCTTTTCAGATTTTATTTGTGAAACTGATTTTCCTCCTGGAAGTTTGTGGACAATGGCTTTGGGTCTGGGACAATCTTTTCTGCTTTTCCTTTATGCTTTGGATGTTAGAACTTTCTGGAAGGAAGCTAATATGGCAACCAAAATGTTATAAACAGAATGGCAGAATGAGTATAAACAGGGCATGGTGCACACAC
>JAQHUG010000288.1:1210793-1222686 GCA_028555095.1 Dicrostonyx torquatus
CTCTGCTTTCATTTCTAACATTTTGGAAATACAGGTGCACACTGGCAGCCCAACATTTCTGTTTTTATTATTTATTTTAAAAAATCATGGGGCTGGAGAGATGGCTCAGCCGTTAAAGGCTAGACTCACAACCAAAAATATAAGAATTCGGTTCCCAGCACCCATGGCTGTCTCTCCAGCCACCAAAAATAAAAAATAAAAAAAAATCATGAAAAAAAAGCCAGGTGGTGATGGCACATGTCTTTAATCTCAGCACTCAGAAAGCAGAGGATCTTTGTGAGTTAGAGGTCAGCCTGGTCTGCAGAGCTAGTTCTAGGACAGTCAGGACTATACAGAGAAACTTTGTCTTGAAAAAAAAATGCCATAATTATCTCCAGTTTTTTTCCCATTTTTATGTGCTCTTACGTGATGTAGATGTGTGTATGCATGATTCGAATGTGTATGTGCGTGTGCACATGTTGGGACCTGGAGATGATGTCATATTCTTCATTACCCTTCCACCTTATTTACAGAGGTAGGGTCTGTCAGTCATACTTAGAGCTCACAGACACACCTAGTCTCATGCCCTGTCCTGACTTCTCAGGCTGGAATTATAGACAGGCCACCACAACAACTCTGTGTTTAGGTCAGCGGATTTTAAACTTGCTAGTGCTTCGACCCTTTAATACAGTTCCTCATGTTGTGGTAACTAGTGAGGGAGCTCACAATCATCTGTAATTCCAGTTCCAGGGAGATTCAGTCCCTCTGACTTCTGTGGGCACATGCACAGATCCATACAACTACACACAGACTCACAGACACACACAGACACACCCACACACAGACTGAAATACAAAATAAATCCAGAGACTGGAGAGACAGCTCAGCAGTTAAGAGTACTGGTTGTTCTTCTAGAGGACCCAGGTCCAATTCCCAGCACCCACATGGTGACTCACAACCACCTGTAACTCCAGTTCCAGGGTATCAGTGTTTCTGATCTATTGCTTTGACCCTTTAATACAGTTCCTCATGTAGTGATGACGTCCAGCCATAAAGTTTATTATTATTATTATTATTAATTTTGTTTTTTCGAGACAGGGTTTCTCTGTGTAACAACACTTGGTGTCCTGGAACTCACTTTGTAGATCAGGCTGGCCTCAAACTCACAGAGATCCACCTAACTCTGCCTTTCGAGTGCTGGGATTAAAGGCATGTACCACCCCCACCCAGAAATAAGTGGGATTAATTTTTTCTTTTTTGTTTTTTTGAGACAGGGCATAAAGTTATTTTTGTTGTTACTTCATAACTTTTGTTTTGCTATTGTTATGAGTCATATCTGATATGTAATCCCTGTGAAAGTATCCTTTGAACCTTAATGGGATTGCAACCCACAGGTTGAGAATTGCTGGGTTAGATAGATGGCTTAGAGGGTAAGAGCACAGCTGCTCTTCCTGGGGACCCAGGTTTGATTTCCATCATTCCTGGGGACCCAGGTTTGATTTCCATCATACACAAAGGTGGCTCACAATTTAAGGTGTGCACCACCACCAACCAGGATAGCTTTTTTTTTAAATATTGAAATACATAGCCCAAAGGCTACGTGGTATGTATACATAGATCATATACTGACTAAAACAGACACCTATGGATCTGACACTTAAGACCATGAACAGGAGCCGGGCAGTGGTGGCGCACGCCTTTAATCCCAGCACTCGGGAGGCAGAGGTAGGCGGATCTTTGTGAGTTCAAGACCAGCCTGGTCTACAAGAGCTAGTTCCAGGACAGGCTCCAAGGCTACAGAGAAACCCTGTCTCGAAAAACCAAAAAAAAAAAAAAAAAAAAAAGACCATGAACAGGATTAGTTTGTTTCCTGCCTTATGCAGGGTAACCACTATTTTGAATTTGTTCCATAATTTTTTGCTTTTCTTTACATTTTTTCCTCTATATTTTTCACATTTCCCAAACAATATTTTTCTACTTTGCTCATTTTGTAATTTAAGACAAATGCATTTATTCTATAATTTATAAGGTTTGTAAGCATAATTTATTATGCTTTGTCCATGTAGTATGTAGTTCTATTCATTTGAAACATGCATGAAATAAATTTTTGTATTGTACCACAATTTATCTACCTGCCTAAGGGTATTAGTATTCTTTATAGATTTTTAGTTTGATTAACATTGCTAAGAACATCCTGGATCTTTAGGTTTTTTGGATCTCATGGAAAAGAATTGTTTCCCTGGTATATATACCCAGGAATACTGGACCATTATAGGGTCCAGTCACTTTTCAGAACTGGTGGATCAATGTATGTCCCCATCAGTGTTCCTGTGGCAGCACACACTCCTGAAGTTGCTCTCCCAACTTCCATCAGCATTCCTGGTTTTGGGTGTCTCTGCTGGTGACTGTAGAGAAGCTGTCTCTTATCTTTCTCAGCAGAGCCAAGTCCTTTTAAATGCCCCGTGAATCTGCACAGGTGTTCTTCTATACCCAGTAGCCCTAAATCAACACCCTGAGCACCAGGGAGGGGAGGGAAGGCCAGTCATGGAGGTCTTTTCATGCATCCATCAGAACCCCAGGATCCTTCTGTGTGCATTTTGTTCTTGTTTTCCACCACAAAGTGCAGCCTAAAGCCTTGTCTCCTGAGGTGAATGAAGATACTTAATTAATTTTCCCATCACCCCTGCAATAGCCTTTCCTGCTTCTCAGGAGAACACAGTTGCCTCTGCTCTCTGTGTTTCTTGAAATACGGGCCACATAACAGAACCAGTTACATCAGAGAATGTACCTCTGTCAGAATCCAATAGGGTTCTGCAGACTAAGTACATTCTCAGACCTTCTGACTCTGAGTCTCAGGGTTGCTGTTCTGGAGCTTTCTGCATAACAAGTTCCCCAGGTGACATACACATTCCAATTTGAGAGCTGATGCTCTGGGGACTGCTAGACTAGAGGTGAGGACAAGGGCATCTCCAGGCAGCTTTAGTCACCCTCCCAACAGCTCTTCCATGAAGGATGTAACAACCTTCATTTTCTTCTGATCTTCTCCCGACTTCTACTGCCTCTCATAGGGCAGTAAGGACCAAGAGAGACTGAAAAGAGTTGCCTGCCAATAGAAGTCTGGTCAGCTATAGAGTGGTATAGTTTCCCATTGGAGTTTTATTTTTCTTTGCAAAAAAATATTTTAGCTGGGTGATGGTGACACATACCTTTAATCCCAGCACTTGGGAGGCAGAGGCAGGTGGATCTCTGTGAGTTTGAGGCCTGTCTGGTCTACAGAGCTAGTTCCAGGACAGCTAGGGCGGTTACACAGAGAAACTCTGCCTCGAAAAACAAACAAAGAAACAAAAAAATTATTTTGTTTTAGGGGCTGGAGACATTCAGTACTTAAGAGCACTGGCTGCTTTTCTAGAGGACCCAGAATCAATTTTCAGCACCCACATGGCAGGTCACAACAGTCTCTAAGGCCGGTTTCAAGGGGATCTGGGGATCTGACACCCTTTGGTCTTCATGGACATTGCATTGGTACACAGACAAATGCAAGCAAACCATCTATTCATACAAAATTAATGTGACTGGGCATGGTGGTACATTCCTTTAACCCCAGCACGCGCGTGTGTGTGTGTGTGTGTGTGTGTGTGTGTGTGTGTGTACATGTGTGGAAGCCAGAAAAGGCTACTGGATGTCCTCTATCACTGTCTCCATATTCCTTTAAGGCCAAGTCTCTCTCTGAACTTTAGGCTCATGTTTTCTTAACTAGGCTGGAAGCCAGCAAAGCCCTTGGTATCCCTTGCTTGTTATGTGGATGGTAGGGTGCAAATTCTGGACTTCATGATTGTGCATCAAGCAAATAATTTCTCCAGCCCACATTTTATAGCTGTGATACACACACACACACACACACACACACGGTGTTAGTGTGCACAGCCTTTGTATTCTATCACTGACTTAATGGTATACTGTTGCTTTGGCTTTTTGAACAGGGTCCCATGTAGACCAGGCTGGTCTTGAACTTGTTATGTATTAAAGGGATGAACTCATTTCCAAAGGCTGGATTTATAGGCCTAGGATACCATACTCAGGGTTTGAGATAAAGGAACAATTGGGGATGGAACAATTGAGGGGGCTATTAGCACAGCTAATTAAGTAGCCAAGGTCAAAGTGGTCTAGTTGATCACATTTTGATTCTGCAAAGTGGCTCAAAGTCTTTATTGCTTGAGGGAAGCAATTGGTTCCTTTAAGACAACTATTCCTGCTGCAGCATATGGCTTCATCTATGCAGATATGTGCCCTTAGCTTGTGAAGGAGGGAGTCTTGTCCTTTGAGGCCTAGTGCAATGGGATAATGCTCTTGTAAACTGTAAAGATTTGTCACTTGTATTGGTTTAATAAAATGCTGATTGGCCAGAAGCCAGGAAGGAAGTATAGGTGGGGCAACCAGACTAGGAGAACTCTGGGAAAAGGCAGAGATGCAGTCACCAGCCAGATGCAGAGGAATCAAGATGAGACTGACTTACTGACAAAAGGAACCAAGTCATGTGGCTAAACATAGATAAAAATTATGTGTTAAATTATATTGTAAGAGCTAGTTAGTAATAAGCCTGAGCAATAGGCCAGCCAGTTTATAATTAATATAAGCCTCTATGTGTTTATTTGGGACTGAACGGTTGTGGGACCAGGTGGGACAGAAACTTCCCGTTTACAGCCTAGCATTGCTTCATAAAGTATTTATTGATCAGTCCTGTTGTTCCAGGAATGCAATACAAAACTGACATTTTATGATACAACTGAAGCACCATTTTGGCAATCTGGAACAGAATATTGTAAAAGTTGACAATTAAATGCCTAAAGGTGATAGATATAAAAATCAAGGCAGGGTTTTATCTTTTTACTTTGTGAATTCAAATGAGAAATCAATGCTTTTTAGGCAAAGCAGTTCCCATCTAAAAAAAATGGTTTATGTGTATGGGTGTTTGCTTGTATGTTTGTGCACCACATACATGCTTCATGCCTCTAGAGGGCACTAGGGTCTTGAGTTAAAGCTGGTTTTAAGTCACTGTGTGGGTGCTGGGAATTGAACCTGGGTCTTTTGTTAGAGTAGCCAGTGTTCTTAAGAGCAGAGCCATGTTTCCGCCCCCCCCCCAAAGCAGTTTCTAAATATCAGTATTATTATTGTTGTTGTTGTTGGGTAAAAGGGCTAGCCAAAGAAACCCAACCTGGCACTGTAAACAGAGCCCCTGGTTCTGAGATCAGAGCCAGTGAAAGAAATGCTTTAGCCTGGGAACCCGGAACCAAAGGACTGCACCCTGACTCTGAAACCAGTGCCAAAGAAATATACTCTGTCCCTAGAATCAGAATCAGAGAAAAAAATGTGCCCGAGAGTCAAAAAGCTTAAAAAGGCCAGTGAAAGAAACACAGTTTGGCTCTGAAATCAGTCATCTGTGCCCTTGACCATTTAAACTAACCAATTCCTGAGCAAGGAAAAATTAACCAATCTCCTTGGGAAAACTCCGCCCCTAAGAATCCCTATATAAGTCCTGTACCAGCGCCATTTGTGGCTGCTCTTCCACCCTGGTAGCGCTATCCAGTCTCCTGGATTCTTTCCTCTCAAGAAATCTCTTGAACGAGGTTTAAGTGAAGACCTTTTGCAGGAGCAGAGATGGAGTGGATTGGGACTCTTAACACTTTCGCTGGGGAAGCCTTCCCTTAGCGGAGCAGAGTTGCTTACTGTTCTTCCACCCGAGCTGTAACACTCAGCATTCCCTGGCTCCTGCCTGCCAGGATCCCTTTCCATCTGAGCTGTGACACAATTATTATGATTTTTGCCCATCTCAAAGGTTTATCTGAAACTACTGTGTTACCACATAGACTTGCTATACAATAACTATTAATTGCCACCAATCCCAAGATTCTCCTTTACTAGCTTTCGTTTTCCCTGCCCTAGCCTAAAAAGTATGATTAGTAAGCCTGGAGCGAGCTGAAAAAAGTTACTTAGAAAAAAAGTTTCCAGTTTGGTGGGGTAGTTTACACCTGTAATCCCAGGTCAGGAAGGCCAGAGCAGAAGGGTGGCCCCGAGTTCGTGGCCAGTCTGGAGTACAAAATCAGATTGGATTACAGCGGAACTCCGTCTCAACCAAAACTAAACAGGAAAGAAGCATCCCAACAACAATAAAAAGGCAAGTACACCTCTCCACCTGGTCCCAGATAAGAGCTCTGCTTGCGACCACGCCCCCACGTTCTGGTGAAAATGCGCCCCAAACTCCAGGTATCGCGACAGTTCCTTTATCTTCAGGCTAGACCATAGATCTCGCGAGAGTGGCTTTGCCCAATCACGGTGCCGAGGGGCTTCACAAGATGGCGGCGCGCTGGGAGCGTAGCATCTGCGTTTCTAGGAGCTTCGTTGCGTGAGTGGGTTAGGATCCTGCGTTTGTGCGGGGCCCAGCCATACACGCTGTCCGGCTCCTACACTGGCATACGAGGTGCGAGGTTCAGAAATCAATTATCCGCTCGCGCTCATTAGTCGGTTAACCAGTATCTGCTTTTTTCTTCTGGTTCTCGGCTCCCCAGGGGCTTAATTGGGGTTTGAAGCCGGGACCCGGGGCGGCTGTGTGCTCCGACGCTGGCGGTCAGGTGGGTAGGTGGGAGGAGTTGAAGGAGAGAGCCCCTTCACGCGCGTGGGCTGATGTTTAGAGAGCCCTGAAACCGAGGCGGGAAGAAGGCGTGGATGAGCCCGAGAGGCTGCAGGACTAGAGGAAAAGTCAGATTAATGACGGGGCTGTGGCGCGCGCGCGGGGGGGGGCATGGACACAAAACGGAGGTGTTGGGGTTGTGGTGGGAGGCATCTGTTGAATTTGCAGCTCTTTTTTTAAAAACACTTTTAAAAATTTTTTGACTTTGAATGCACGTATGTCCTCAGCTCGAGCACAGTGCCGGCCGAGGCCGGAAGAGGACGGTGCCATTGGACTGAGTTAGAATTGGTCGTGAGTCGCCATGTGGGTGCTGAGAATCGAACCCAGGCCCTTTGGAAGAGCAACCAGTGCTCTTAACCTTTGATCCATCTCTACAGCCCCCAGAGTTTGATGTTCTAAAAGCCGAATTTAGACTATCCGATAAGGTTAAGCATGAGAAGAAATGGTGTTTGAATAGAGGGTCAAGAGGAACCAGGAAGCAAGGTGTTAAAGAGGAAAGAAGGCTACCCTCGAGGTCTTTGGTTTTTGGACTCGCTCCCCTGAGCCTTTTTGTAGCTGTTGTTGAGACTCCCTGGGCTGCCCATTGGGAAAGAGAGTGTTATGGCTTATACACGGTGGAAAGTATTTGGTAGTCATTGGCTTATGGTGTAGATGACTGAACCCAGTGCCTTGCACGTGGTAGGCAAGTGCTCTATCACTCTGAGGTACATTTCCTATTCTTACAGATCCAAGTTAAGTATTGGGGTACCTCAGCGAACAAAGTTTTTCATCATGGAATTTGCTTGTAGGGAAAGTTTTAAAAATTAAAACAAACATGTAGAGAATGTCAAGTGAAGAAATTCAAAAGACAGTAGCAAGGAAGGTGATAGAGTGTGTCACTGAATGTTTTAGGGAGATGCTCAGGGAAGATATTAATGAAGTGACATTTGACCAAAGACCTAACACGGTTGGGATGTGTTCAGTGTATGTACATTCCATACACTGTATGGGGGAGAGCAATCCATGACGATTGAATAACAGCAGGTGCAAGTTGTACGTGATGATACACTCTGGAGAAGGAATTCATGAGTAGCCTTGGATACATAGTGAATTCCCAGCCAGCATGGGCAACTGGAGACCTTGTCTGAGAGCAACAAAAACAATAAAAAGACAAGTACAAATAGCCCCAAGGCATGAATGAGCCTGATTTGATCAGGAAATGGCTAATAGGCCAGTGTGGCAGGAACAGAGGAAACTGGGTGCTAGGCAAGAGGTGACACCCAGTTAGCTTTGAGGAATTGTATAGATAGGTGTATAAGTAAATATCCAGAAGTTAGTTAAGCTGGGGTATAGCAGCCCCTTGGTAGAACTTGTGTGAGACACTGGGTTAAATTCCTGGTGAAAAAATTTTTTTTCTCCCAGAAGTTAAAGGAGTGACTTATTGATTGCATCTGGTACGATCGAATAAGTAGTGTAGAAAATGAACCAGATTGGCCAAGATTGTAATTTAACTTGGGTTACATATGTTCAGAGTACATGCCTGCCAGCTATATATACCCTCTTTTATGTGTTGCTGAGTCCTAATGTATCAATATCTCTTGAATTTGTTAGAGGAGTGCCTTTCTTTTTGTTGCTCTACAGTATTACATGAAAAAAAAAACATTTTCCTTTGATAATCTTGGGGCCTTGGGTCCTGTCCTCACTTTATGTTCCTTTTTAACCAGATATCTGTAAGGGGCATGTGACTCCTAGGGAGTAAAAACTGTGAGTGTCTACGTGTGTGTGTGTGTGTGTGTGTGTGTGTGATTCTGGAGACTGAACCCAGGGTCTTGAGTGTGTTGGCAAGTATTCTAGTGATAAATTGTATCCCCTCAGTTTTGGAGGGTCTGCATATGGCAGGACGTAACAAGAGCACTGCTTACTTGCCTTACTATTTGTGTGTATGTGTGTGTGTTTGTTTGTTTTAGAGGTAAGGTCTCACATTGTAGGCCAGACTAGCCTGGAACTCACTATGTAGCCGAGGTTGGTCTTTCAAGCTTACTGTTATCTTCCTGCCTCTGTCTCTCAAGTACTGGTATTATGGGTATGTATGTACTCCTGTCCTCACCAATGCTTTTTGAAATATGATTTCTTCTATATCTCTCTCACATCCCCTCTTCCCTCTCTCTTTAAAGATGGCTCTAAGCAAATCAATGCACGCAAGAAATAGATACAAGGACAAGCCACCCGACTTCGCATATCTGGCATCCAAATATCCAGATTTTAAGCAGCATATTCAGATAAATCTGAATGGGAGAGTAAGGTAGGTAATACATGGAAAGTTATCATATGCATCAATCTAGTGATATCTGAGTGGACTTGGTGTGGTAGGAAGCAAGCTGGACCAACAGAAGACCTGAGTGCTAACCATGTGCATTTCATGGAATGTCTCCTGTGACTTGGACAAATCCATCCTGGGGGTCAATTTTTTAAATCTACCAAGTCTGAAAATTAGAGTCTCTTAATGGCCAACTTAATGCTTCCACAACAGAGGTGCCAAAGTAACTCAGAATAGGATTGTACTCTGTGTAATCCAGTGAATGGCAGAATGTCTTGTTACAGCTGGTCGGTGGTGGCGCACACCTTTAATCCCAGCACTTGGGATGTAGAGGCAGGTGGATCTCTGTTAGTTCGAGGCCAGCCTGGTCTACAGAGCTAGTTTTAGGACAATTGAGACTACACGTTTCTTTTAATTTTGCCCTATAACATAGTTCTTAACTTGCACTGAATTTGGCAGCATGTTTTTGCATATAATGCCTTTTCAGATTATAGTCTTTGTGAATATATATAAATTTCCTCTGAATTAAGCAGAGTGCCTTACTGTTTGCCTTAATTCTCTTTATCATTCTGTATGGTGGGAGGGGGAAAGGATACTTGAACTTGCTATTGCTAGTCTTGTACTAGCAATTATTCTGCCCCAGTGTTCCAAATGCTGAAATTACATGTGTCTTCCTTCCTTGTTTGTTTGTTTTTTCCCTGGATGGTATCAAATTCATAGAGATCTGCCTGCCTCTGGTGAAATTAAAATTGTGTGCCATCATGTCCAGCTTAACTTCTGTATTTTAAGATAGGCAAATCATATGTTCAGGATTATCTTTAAAAAGATACATTCTGTTTTGTTTTTATTTGTTCTATGTATATGCATGTGCACCTATGTATATGCAGTTTAGTGTTTATGTATGTGCATTATGTGCGTGTAAGAGCCTCCTAAGGTCAAAAAAGGGCATTGGATGCCCTGGAACTAGAGTGAGTTTCAGATGATGATGAGCCACTATGTGAGTGTTGGGAGTTGAACAGCTCGTGCTTAACTGCTGAGCCATCTTTCCATCTCATAAACGGATACATTCTAAGAACATTGTAGACAATGAATTGAAGAGAGAATTAAAGTAACTAGAAAATTTTCTTTTTAATTATTTTATTTTTTTATGTGTATGGGCGGTTTGTCTGTGTGCATGTCTCCACCATGTGCGTACTTGGTCTCTATAGAGACCAGAAGGGATGTCAGATCCCCTGAAGCTAGAGTTATAGTTGTAAGCTGTCGTGTGGGTGCTGGGTACTTGAATTCTGGGAATCCAGTTAGTTGAACCTGGGTCTTCTGGAAGAGGAACCAGTGCTCTTGAGCCATCTCTCTAGCCCCAAGTAATTTCTTTTATATTTATTTTTATTTTTCTGTGCATTGATTCTTTACGTGTAAGTAATTCTGTGTCAGACTTGGAGTTACAGACAGTTGTGAGCTGCCATGTGGGTGTTAGGAATTGAACCAGTGTCCTCTGGAAGAACAACTAGTACTTTTAACTGCTGAACCTTTTCTCCAGCCCCAGAAATGTTTTTAGTATCCCAGATATATCAGTATATTAGTAGCCTATCTATGTGAAGGCAATAAGTAAAGCTCAGAGAAATTCCCAGGTACAGTTAGCAATACGTGGTAGAAATTAGGAAGAAAAGAGCCAAGTATGGAGCCTGAGGTCTTCTTCCTCTAGTCAGAGGAAAGAAACTAGTAGTAGTGTTTACTAGTGTACAGATTATAGAATGAGCTGATTTTAGGAAGTTGCTATTTTCGGTTGGGCATATTAGATCTGAGGATTTGGGAATACCTGAATGGAATATTTCCCAACTTTTTTTTTTTTCCTTTTTTTTTCAATACAGGGTTTCTCTGTAGCTTTGAAGCTTGTCCTGGAACTCAATTCGTAGACCAGGCTAACCTCAAGCTCACAGAGATCCACCTGTTTCTGTCTCCCATGCTGGGATTAAAGGCGTGCACCACCATCACCTGGCATGAATGGAATATTTCATAGGCAATGGAAAATAAGTTCAAGAAAAGGGGCACAGTGATAGTGGGGTGGCTGTTTTTTTGAAGGTTGAAGAGAAGTGAAAAATTCAGTATATAGGAAATAGATGCAGTTGGTTTGGAGAACTGTGTGCAGGTGTGGATATAGGAGAGTAGGTTATAACTGAAAGGAAGAAAGGTAAAGAAAACAAGAACATTTAGGAGTTGGCTGGTGGTTAAAGGGACCTGACACCCATCCTGAAGACCTGAGTTTCATTCCCCAGGATACCACATAGTATAAGGAGAGAATCGACTCCCACAGGTTGTCTTTTGACCTTCACAAGCACAGCATGGCACATGCACATACACACATAATAAATAAATAAAAATTTAAAAGCACTGTATAACATTCTAATAATTCATAGGTGTATTTCTTCATATGAATGAGCCTGAAGAGGATTAATTTGGCCGGGCGGTGGTGGTGCACGCCTTTAATCCCAGCACTCGGGAGGCAGAGGCAGGCGGATCTCTGTGAGTTCGAGACCAGCCTGGTCTACGAGAGCTAGTTCCAGGACAGGCTCCAAAGCCGCAGAGAAACCCTGTCTCAAAAAAACCAAAAACAAAACAAAACAAAAAGAGGATTAATTTGTGCTGCAGGAACTTAATACAGGATTTTATGCTTGTGAAGCAAACATTCTGCACTGAGCTATAACCCCATCCTGAGTAAG
This sequence comes from Dicrostonyx torquatus, assembly GCA_028555095.1. Lineage (NCBI taxonomy): Eukaryota > Metazoa > Chordata > Mammalia > Rodentia > Cricetidae > Dicrostonyx > Dicrostonyx torquatus. The sequence continues at coordinate 1,222,471 of JAQHUG010000288.1, forward strand.
GAGGTGTGTGGTGTGTGTGTGTGTGTGTGAGAGAGAGAGAGAGAGAGTGTGTGTGTGTGAGAGTGTGTGTGTGTGTGAGAGAGTGTGTGTGTGTGAGAGAGAGTGTGTGTGTGAGAGAGAGTGTGTGTGTGTGTGTGTGTGTGAGAGAGAGAGAGAGAGAGATTTATGTTTGAGTGTTTTACCTTGATGTAAGTAAGTGATGTGTGTATAATGCCT
>JAQHUG010000288.1:1233838-1254180 GCA_028555095.1 Dicrostonyx torquatus
TTATGTACCTTGGCTGTGCTTTGGAACTCTGTATGTTGACCAAGCTGGCCTCAAATTTAACAGATTTGCCTTCTTCTGTCTCCAACTTGGGGAGATTAAAGGCATGTGCCACCACACCTGGCTATTACTGAACATTTTTATGCTGTTTTTTTTTCCATTTTGAGTGAGATTTTTGAAAAATTGTGATAGGGTCAATGATGTTAATGATAATGTAAATAGCCAGCACTTGTAAAACAGTATCAAGAGGGCTGGAGAGATGGCTCAGTGGTTAAGAGCATTGCCTGCTCTTCCAAAGGTCCTGAGTTCAATTCCAGGCAACCACATGGTGGCTCATAACCATCTGTAATGAGGTCTATTGCCCTCTTCTGGCCTGCAGACATACACACAGACAGAATATTGTATACATAATAAATAATTAAATAAATATTTAAAAAAACAGTATCAAGAGCTGTGTTCTTCTCAGACTGTCATGCACACTGATGTTGGTACTCTTAACCTCAACAGCTGAGAGAAGTGCCAGTGAGGTGCATAGCTTGTCCAGAGTCTTACAGATAAGACAGGAAACAGACAGGAATTGGAATAGAGGCATTCTTAGCCCCTGTGCGGATGCAGCTGTTCTGTGGTGAATAACTCTGCTGCTTTTCATAGGCTATGAAGATGCTAAGCACCATGTATCTGTTGTTGTGCCAATGTTGAACATTAGGAAATTCAAATGGGCACTGGGTCCCTAGTGCAGCTTCTTGATATGGTAAAGGAGCTAGTGCAGCACAGTGGTACATACAAATCAGTTCATCTTTTTCTCTACTCCTCAGTCTTAATTTCAAAGACCCTGAAGCAGTCAGAGCCCTGACTTGTACTCTTCTAAGAGAAGACTTTGGACTTTCTATTGATATTCCTTTGGAGAGACTAATTCCCACAGTTCCTTTGAGACTCAACTACATTCACTGGGTAGAGGATCTGATCGGTCACCAGGATTCTGACAAAAGTACTGTCCGAAGAGGAATTGACATAGGTAAGTTGAAGGTTCTTACTACTTTGAGGGGCTAAAAGTTAAGTTTCTTAGGTTTGTACATTGTCAGTCTCTTTCTGAGCTCTTCCAGTATTTGTTGTGAAAGAATCTTTTATTTGCTGCACATGGACATTTGTCCTTGGTTTATCTTGAGAAGAGATGGCCATGTCAGTTAGGGAGCAAGGGGGTAGGAGAAGTGTGGAAGGACAGAGAGGCCCTTGTCTACTTAGCTTACAGATTTCCACCCTAATATCTGTGCTTGTTGGGCATTGTCTACTTTGCTATTAGATGATTCTTTATTTTACTGTTGTTATTATTTTTGAAACAGGGCTTCTCTCTGTCACTCTGGTTGTCCTGGAACTCGCTCTGTTCTAAAGCTTCATACCCATTTTTCTTTCTTTCTTTTTTTTTTTTTTTTTTTTTTTTGTATTTTGAGACAGGGTTTCTCTGTGGCTTTGGAGCCTGTCCTGGAACTAGCTCTTGTAGACCAGGCTGGTCTCGAATTCACAGAGATCCGCCTGCCTCTGCCTCCCGAGTGCTGGGATTAAAGGCGTGCGCCACCACCGCCCGGCCCATTTTTCTTTCTGTTTCATTTTGTTTTGTTTTTTTGAGACATGCTATGTTTGTCTGTGTAGTCCTGGCTGTCCTGGAACTAGCTGTGTAGACCAGGCTGGCTTGGACCTCACAGAGATTCTCCTGCCTCTGCCTCCTCAGTGTTAGGAGTAAAGGGATTCGCCACCATACCCAATTTATAGAATTAAACAAAAAAAAAATAACAAAAAAAGTCAAAGAAAAGCTGAACAAAGTTGTTATGTTTTGCTCATTTAACTCTTTGAGGGGCCTGCTACCCAGCTCTCAAATAATCACAGGGAGTCTTATTCTTTTGTATGAATCCTTGGCTTGTTTTTAGTCAGCTTTTCTTGACTTAAATTTTCCCAGCTACCTTCTGTCTCTGGGCTTTTTCCTTTGTCTGTTTCTGTTTATCTTTATATCTTACTCCATGACTTACTGTGTAGCTGGGTGGCTGGTCTCTGTAGTCGTCCTCCTTTTCTTGTTCCTGATCTTCTCTTCCCAGATTTCTCCTTCTATTTTGTCTGCCAACCCCGCATGTCCTTTCTCCTGCCTCACTATTGACCATTCAACTCTTTATTAGAGCAATCAGGTGTTTTAGACAGGCAAAGTAACACAGCTTCACAGCAGAGTTAAACAAATGCAACATAAAAAAATGCAACACATCTTTGCATCATTAAGCAAATGTTCCACAGCACAAGTAGACGTTACAGTCTTTGACTAGTATTCCACAACAGCACTTCTCTTTATTTTCACTGAGACTGTTTATCACAATTTTGTGATTTTTTTTTTTTTTTCAAATAATAGGATCTTGCTATTAACTCAAGCTGTTCTCACATTCCCACATTCAAGAACCCCTACCACTTGGCTGCCTAAGTAGTGAGAGCTAAAGGCGTGTTGTTTTTTTCTCTTATATATCACTTTTTCATTTGAAAATTTGTAGCACTAGGGTTTGAACCTGACTTGGCAAGCATTCTACCATTGAGCTGCATCCTCATTCCCTCTTTTCTTTTTGGAGTTGGGGTTTTACTTGGTTGCCCTTGCTGACCTCCAACTCCTTATCTCAACTGATCCTTCTGTTTTTCAGAACTATGGAATTGTAGACATATCCATTGTATCTGGCACCCTTTCATTGATTTTATTTTTTATTATTTGTGGCTTTTTGACATAGGATCTCCTGGAGCTCAGCATGCTTTGAACTCCTGATGCTATCTTGGCTCCAGAGTATTGGACCTATAGGTCTACACCATCATATTCAGCTGACCTTATGAAGTATTTATGAATTATGTACTTCCCATCTTGACTGCTACTATCGCAGTCTAGTTCATCATCATCTCTACCATGTGTACAGAACATCTTCTCGGTACTTTGCTGACACCTCTCCTCAGTTGCTCCCTGCATTCCCTTGTTGACCCTGTGTCCAGAAAATATGTATCAGTCCACATTTGATCACATCTGTTTTTAGTAGTTGCTTTTGTGATAAATACTTTTTTTTTTTTTTTTTGAGACAGGGTTTCTCTCTGTTGCTGTGGCTATCCTGAAACTTTCTCTGTAAATTAAGCTAACCTCAAACTCAGTGATCTGTTTGCTTCTGCCTCCTGAGTACTGGGATTAAAGCCTTGGCTTGGCCTATTGGAATTTCCATTTTCTCATCTTTACTCTCTTCTCTGGTTTCTTTAAGCCTCAGCATACATGATTTTTCTTTTGTTTTCCACACTTTTAGGTCCTCAGACCTTTGTATTTGTTATTTGTGCCTCAAACTTCTTGTCTTCATCCTGTTTGTTCCCATTTATATTATACTCATGAACTCGCTTGGTTTTTCAGTAAACGCCTTCTCTGATCTTGCAACCTATGAAAGGTTACTTTCTTGGTTATAATACTTGGTTAATATTTTTATTTGCCACTAGACTACAGACTAGTTAAGATAATTTCTCAAGGCCTAGCAAAGTTGTTGGATAAAGGAATTCTTTTAACATTCAAATTCTAAGTACTTCATGTGAACTAAGCTCTGGAGACCTGATGGAGTTCACTTAAAGCTCTTAGTACTTCATGTGAACTAAGCTCTGGAGACCTGATGGAGTTCACTTAAAGCTCTTTTATGTTCCTGGTAGAAGATGGCTGATGGGTCCTAGCAAGCTAAGAGCTACCTATGCAGATATTGTGATCTCAGCCCTTGGATTGTAACACAGTGGCAGGATAGCAAGTTCCAGGCTGATGTTGGCTTGGGTTGTGCAGTGAGACCATAACTAGGGAGGAAGTGGGGAAAAGGACTCTAGCCTATTTGGTGCTAATTGCATTTCAATTATGCCCCAGACCCTCTGAAGTAGCACTTGGGGATACATGAGGTTAATGGATTTTAGCTCTTCACAAGGGGCAATGCTTGCTGCAGTCATGTTCTTTCTAATTAGGGTTCTATATAAATTCTTCCCCCAGACTCCAACAGTTTGCTCTAATTCTATGGCTATGCTTTCCATTTTTATTTATCACTATAAGGATTATTACCCACTTAGAATGTCATTTGGTTTTCTGGGGATATCACAATGTCAAGATGCAAGTTTCGTTGTCTTGAGGATTGAAGAACAATTTTAGGAGGTTAAGGGGATAGGTCTTTTACTTGCACTTTTTTCTCCCATTGAGACAAAATTAAAAAGAAGGTCTCTTTTTTCTTGAGAGATGAGAACATTTGAAATGACTCTAGCTCTCCATAATGCCCAGACCTAAGTAGATGACTCTTGAGGAACTGGGTGTCTTCTTCCCTCTTTCTACCTCCCAAATCCCCAAGGAGGTGTTTGCCTGACAGCATCAGGGCCAGGAGACAATAACTGGCTGCAAAGAGGTTAAAAATTGCAGCCATTAATTTGGTCTCTGTTTCCCAGCCTGTTTAGAATAGGTCATGAGGAAGTGATGGGCTAAGTGTGCTTCTGGGTTAGAAGTAGTTCCAGATCCTGCAGAGAGCTACAGTGGAATCAGTTTGTGGTCAGGGGAAAGTAGCCCTGGAATGACTGATTGATTCTGTAGCCATTGAGAGAAACCCTAGATTTACTCCCTTTGGATATACTCAGTCTGATATAATTGGTCAGGATTTGTCAGTGATTGTAAAGGGAGCATTTGAGGGGGAAAGTAGATCAGTCCAGGGTTAGGGGCTCTACATGTAAATTTAGGAACAAATACTGATTGTTGAAGCTGATTTTTTTCCCCCCTTCCCTGAAGCATTGGCTTCTTATGTCTTTTGATCCTGTGCTAGGACTAGTCAATGAGTAATATTCTACACAACTATAGGGAGTCAGACCATTTGATGCCATGAAATTACACACACACACCTATGTCTTCTGCTTTTCAAGAATGAACTATGTGTTTATTTGTATATTTTCTTTGTTTTCCTTTTTTTTCTTTGAGACAGGGTCTCAAATTCAGTTTTCTTGCCTCTGCTTCCTATGTGTGTCACTGTGTCCAACTTATATTGATTGGTTTTAAGATACTGCTGTGATGTTTTAACAAATAGCATTACATTGAGAAAATTGAGTTTCGTGTGGGACATAAAAACTTTTATAAGCAAATTAAGTTTTATAACAGTATTTTGGCCACCAGGTTACTGAGTGCTTTATACACGGCATATAAGAGTAGGGCAGGAAGGTTTCTGTCCTCTGGGAAGTTTGTACTTATGAGGTAAGTGAAATGAGGAGCAAGCCCAGTAGCCACAGAATATCCTCACTAGTGAGTTAGTGGAGACTTGAAAAATTCTTAGAAAGAAGGGTTTTTATTGTTCTCACTTTCCCTCTCATATGTGGGATGTGCTTGGGTTTTTATTTCCTAGGTACCGGAGCATCCTGCATCTATCCCTTACTTGGAGCAACCTTAAATGGCTGGTATTTTCTGGCAACAGAAGTAGATGATATGTGCTTCAATTATGCCAAGAAAAATGTGGAACAAAATAACCTCTCTGATCTCATTAAAGGTTGGTTCTTCTGAATAAATAGCCCCTCATGATTTGTTTATTAAAACTTCTGTAATTTAAAATGTCTTATTATTACCTTCTGTGGAGTTTTTGTTTGTTTTGAGACAGGGTCTCTCTGTAGCTCTTGCTGCCCTGGAACTCACTTTGTAGACCAGGTTGACCTTGAACTCACAGAGATCGTCATGCCTCTCCTTTCTTTCTCATTATTATTATTATTATTATTATTATTATTATTATTATTATTATACTATATTTTCTTAAATGGTTTTGGTATGTATCTTGATGTACTTTTTGGTGGGTTGTTTTTTTGAGACAGAGTTTCTCTCTGTAGCCATGGCTGTTCTGGAGCTTGGTAAGGCTGGATTTGAATTTGCAGAAATCCACCTGCTCTGCCTCCTGAATCGGACTAACAGTGTATGCCACCATTTCCTGGCTAATATACTTTATTTTATAGAACTGCAAGATTAAATGCACATCCCTGCCCTCATGTGTATTCAACTTTTTCCATTATTGATTTCCAGTACCAGAATGGGTTAATTGGTTATAGTCAGTGTACTTTTATTTAACACATTATTATCATTTAATGTTTATGGCAAGATGGATCAGTAGGTAAAAGTGCTTGCTTTACTGTGCAGTTCTGGTGGCCCAAGTTTGATCTTGGAATCCATGGTGCAAAGAGAACTGTCTTCTGAAAGTTGTCCTGTGGTTGTTGGTATTCCCGTGTACACACACACACAAGACACACACGCACACACAGCGGGGGGAGGGGTTCCCACAAGATGTCTCAGCTGCTAATTTAGTTCTAGTCACCAAACTGACAACCTGAATTTAGTCCCTTAACCCTAGAACCCACGATGGAGAGAATTGACCAACTTCTACAAGTTATGATTTCCACATTTACACTCACAATTAATGTTTTGTTTTTTTTTTTTTAAAAAAAAGAAATGAATTGTAAAACCCTAAGTCTGTAGTTTAAAACATTTATTTTTCCTGAGACTTACGTGTCTCCTGGGTGATGGACAAGCACTGAATCCTTGAGCTATATTCCTAGCCTTTACAATTAGTATAGGTGTTTATGTCTGTGCCTGTGCCCACAGAGGCCAGTAGATCTCCTGAAAGTGGAGTTAGAGCTGATTGTGAGCTGCTATATGGCTGCTGAGAACTGAACTGAGATCCTCTGTCAGAGTAAGCAGTGCTTTTAACCAAGCCATCTCTCCTGCCCCATCTATATATCTTTTATGGTGAGGTGTTTGTTAATGTCTTTGACGTGTTTTTCAGTGAACTTTTTTTTTTGTTTTGTTGGTGTTTTGAGACAGAATTTCTTTGTCGCTTTGGAGTCTGTCCTAGAACTAGCTTCCTGAGTGCTAAGATTAAAGGCATGCGCCACCACCACCTGGCTTTAGTGTAGTTTTATTTTAAAATTATATATGAACTTTTTTTTTTCTTTCTTTCTGAGACAGGGTCTTACTGTGTAGCTCTCGCTGTTCTGGATCTCACACTATAGACCAGGCTGGCCTTGAACTCACAGTGATCTACCTGCCTCTGCCTTCCGAGTGCTGGGATTAAAGGCTTGTGCCACTATACCTGGCATATGTTCTTTGAAAATGTTTTCTTGCAGCCTGTGGCTTTTCATTATCTTGACAAAGTGTTTTCCAGAGCAAAATGTTTAATGTGAAATTCAGTGCTTTCTTTTACTTCATGCTCCATGCCTTGGTGTCTTATCTATGAAGTCACTCCCTGGCCAAAGTTGTGTTTTCCTATATTATTTTTCTAGGAGTTTTATTATAAGTCTGTGATGTGTTGAGTTAATTGGGGTAGGTGGATAAAGAAACATTCTGAGGGGCTGGAGAGATGGCTCAGTGGTTAAGAGCACTGATTGCTCTTCCAGAGGACCCGGGTTCAATTCCCAGCACCCACATGGCAGCTCACAACTGTCTGAATCCAGCTGCAGAAGATCTGACACCTTTACACCAATGTACATAAAATAAAGTTAAATAAAAGAAACATTCTGGGGATTGAACCCAGGACTTTATAAAGTACTTTGCCACTGAACTGTATCCGCAGGCTCACCTTTTGGGTTTTTCAAACTTTTTTTTTTTTTAATGTGGCTTTTCTCTGTAATCTATACCATGTAGTTTAGAGTGGCCTGAGACTTGGATCTTTCTGAATAAATCAACTGATTGTAACCTTTTGTTCTACCTAGATAGAGGTCATGAGTAGATAAGGAAGTCTTCTGCTGGTCTTGGGCAGCTTTTGTTTCCATCCCGTGTTTGGCAATAGTGCAGGCTATAGATGAAAACCTGTGTTCCTCAGCTGGCTCTTAAGAGTTTTTAGTCCATCCTCAGCAGCCATTGTGACAACTCATAGCCTACAAGACTTGACAGTTCCCTGAAATTCATCCAGACCAGGGCTTGCCCTTGTTTTCTCTGTCTTCCCCCCCATCCCCCCTTGAGACAGAGTTTCTTTGTATTGCTTTAGAGCCCATCCTGGAACTCACTCTTTAGACCAAGCTGGCCTAGAACTCACAGAGATCCACCTGTCTGCCTCCCGAGTGCTGGGATTAAAGGCATGCACCACCACCAGCCAGGCAACTTTCATATTCTTGAGTACACACACACACACACACTCTCTCTCTCTCTCTCTCTCTCTCTCTCTTTGATTTTTTCTTTTCTTTTGTTTTTGTTTTTGTTACTGTATTTGTGTCCTGGAGAAGTGAGACCTTAGTGCACTAGCAGAGGATCCTAGTTCAGTTCCAGCACTGACATCGTTTGTAACTGCCAGTAATTTCTGTTCCAGAAAATTGGATGCCTTCTGGCTTCTGCAGGCACCTGGACTGGTGGGATGTACATAAATTTATTCATGTACACATACACACGAAAAGAATAATAAATCTCTAACAGCAGCAACAAACCCCAGGTGTGGTGGTGCACACTTTTAATCCCAGCACTTGGGAGGCAGAAGCAGGTGGAACTCTGCAAGTTTATCCAGCCTGGTCTACAGAGTGAGCTCTAATGAGACCTTGTCTCTAATAGCAGCAACAGCAAACAAAAACAACAAATGCTGTTTGAGTTGTTGACTTAAATTTTAGAAAGTTGTTCAAATGAATTTTCACATGTGATAAGAACAGAATTTCCAAGAGTTTCTGAGATCCTTTGTCATTTTATGCTATGTATTTTCTGAAAAGTAGCACTTTAGATTGATAATTATAACATCAAAATATTGATTACCTCTGAAAACATTGAAGATATTTTATGACCCATAGTATTACATATACATTCAAGATTTTTTACATAAAAATAAGTAAGTATAGCATAACCATTTCTACTGCAAATTTCCTTTCACTATCAATGAATGGAAAGTTATATTTATGCCAGATAGTTACTTTATTACTTTATGATTTACCAGAAAAATGTTTGAATTTTGTACCTGTGAGTTTTAGACAGGGACTTTTTTTATGCTGTCTCTTAGGGACTTTGCTATTTCAAATGATCCCAAACAGTGCTAAAGTAAAATGTCTTGTGTTTATATGTGCCGTATAGAAAATACATTTTGTTTAGACAAGATATAGTGAGCCAGCAAAATATATATATATATTGATAATTTTACCATTTATTTATTTTTTTAAATCTTTTTTTTTAATTATTGTTAAAAGAAAAATTTACATTTACTCCCCTTGTTCCCGGCCCTCCCGCTCCCCCCCTACCCCACCACCCTCCCCCTGCTTCCTTAAGATGGGGCAGGATACCCTGCCCTATGGGAAGCCCAAGGCCCTCCCCCCTCCATCTCGGTCTAGGAGAGCAAAATATATTTTTAAAATTTTAATTTAAAAAGTTGTTGTATAGCCAGGCGGTGGTGGCCCACACCTTTAATACCAGCACTCGTGAGGCAGTGGCAGGTGAATCTCTGTGAGTTTGAGGCCAGCCTGGTCTACAAGAGCTAGTTCCAGGACAGGCCCCAAAACTACAGAGAAACCCTGCCTTAAAAAAACAAACTAAAGGGGGCTTGAGAGATGGCTCAGAGGTTAAGAGCATTGCCTGCTCTTCCAAGGGTCCATTCCCAGCAACCACGTGGTGGCTTACAACCATCTGTAATGGGGTCTGGTGCCCTCTTCTGGCCTGTAGGCATACACACTGACAGAATATTGTATACATAATAAATGAGAAAGAAAAACCAAAATAAATAAATAAATGCGTATGTATCACTATTTAACTGCATGTATGTCTCTGCACCACATTTGTGCCTACTGCCCAGGAGTCTAGAAGATGGAGTCAGATATCCTGAAACTGTATTTACAGACAATAGTGCACCAACATCTGGGTACTGGGAGTGGAACCTTAGTCCTGGGATAGCAGCCAGTACTTTTAACTGCTGAGCTGTCTTTCTGGTCACTCCCTCCCACCCCTGCCCCACACTCCTTTTTTGAGACAGGGTCTCACTAGATAGACCTAGCTGGTCTGGAAATCTCTTTTTTTGCTTGTGCCCCTACACCTCACCAGCAGATATTACAGATATTACAGATAATATTAAATGAATTATCTGTAAGTCAAAACACACTGAAGATGAGGTTATGTATTTCAGGCTTTCAGAAACTGTACTTTCAGAAACTGAAGTAGCACTGTATTCTCCAAAGGTGTTTGTTTTGTATTACAAATACAAATAGACTAAAGTTACCATGAATAAAAAGTAATAGGCATTTCTTTATTTTTTTCATTTATTTGCTTATTTTGCATCCCAACTGCAGGCTCTTCTTCCTCCAAAAAATAGGTATTTGTGAAGTAGCTTAGTGTTTTGTGTATGAAAGGTACATGTGTCCCAAAGTCTGCATCAGGGCATTCTTCAACCACTTTTACTTTATTATTTAAAAATTTAAAACAATATTTTATGTCGGGTGGTGGTGGCGCACGCCTTTAATCCCAGCACTCGGGAGGCAGAGGCAGGCGGATCTCTGTGAGTTCGAGACCAGCCTGGTCTACAAGAGCTAGTCCAGGACAAAGGTACAGAGAAACCCTGTCCCGAAAAACCAAAAAAAAAAAATTTATGTCTCTGCTTATGTCTCCATGTACCACCACATGTGTGCAGTGCCTTCGGAGGCCGGAAGGTGTCACATTCCCCTGGGACTGAAGTTACTGGTGGTTGTTAGCTGCCTGTGGTGATGGGAATAGAAAACGTGTTCTCTGGAAGAACAGCTAATGTTCTTAAACATTAAGCCATCTATGCAGCTCCTTCACTATGTTTTTTGAGATGGTCTTAACACCGAACCTGGAGCTCAGTGATTCAGCTAGGTTGCCTGGCCTGCAAGCCCCAGGTATCCTCTATCTTTGTTACCCCATCGTTGAGGTTACAGGGTGTGCTGCCGTGTCCAGCTTTTATGTGGGTGCTAAGGATCAAGTCCTTGTGTTTGTGTGGCAGGCATTTTACTGACTGAGCCAAATCCCAAGCACTGATATTTTTAAGGGGGAAGCACCAATCATTAAACTATACTTTTATTTTAAAAATACATAAGGTTAGTTGGGTTGTAGTGTTGCAGTAGGGAGGCAGAGGTAAGTGAAAATCTGAGTTTGAGTCCAACCTGATCTACATAGTGAGACTGTCTCAGAAAAACAAGAAATCCAAAAAAAAAAAAAAAATGTAATACAGGCTGTTCTTGATTTCTCTATCCTGCTTCTGCCTCCCAGATGCTCAGATTATAGGCTTTGGGCCATGACTCCCTGCTAAACTATCTTAATTTTAGTATATAGATATTTGTTAGAACTAAGTCAGCTCTACCTTGTGATCATTTACATTTTATGACCATTACTTATTGATACAGTTTTAAATTTTTTGAAGATTTATGTTAATAAATGTTTTGCCTACATATAAATCTGGGCACTACATGTAGGCCTTGTGCCTTCAGATGTCAGAAGAATGTGTTGGCTCTTTTGAAAGTGGAGATGATTATGAACCACCATGTGGATGCAGGGAACCGAACATGGGTCCCTGAAGAGAAACAAGTATTCTTACCCACTTTCCAGCTCCTTATTAATTTTTAATTATAGTTGATTTAGTTTTCAGCCAAATGAATATAAATTTATTACAGAAGAGTGAGAATTCTCAAGAATAGGGGGAGTTTTAGGGGAGAAACCTTTTGTTTTATTAAGCAGATTGTATTATGCCTCTTCATAAAAGAAACAACATTTTTCCTAGTAGTGTTAATATATATTGCTAAGGGGAGCATTGATATGGCTAATGCAGCAGCTTGATTCTCCATTTCTGCCTCTTACTGGGAGTGGTGTGAAGGAATTTATATACACATGCTTGCCTTCATTTTTCTCCTCAGTTGTGTATTGTTTTGTGCACTTATTCTAAAACCTTTACAAAATAAATAGTAACTAACAGTCCCTGCTTTCTCCCCCCAGTGGTAAAAGTGCCACAGAAGACACTCCTAATGGATGCGCTTAAAGAAGAGTCTGAGATCATCTATGATTTTTGCATGTGCAACCCTCCCTTTTTTGCTAATGAGTTGGAAGCCCAGGTAAAGCTCCTTTAAAGTCATCAATCACTTAGTAATTTTACCTCATATGCAGAGATACAAGCTAAAGGCAGTTTTTCTTTAGCGTTAGTATAATTTAGAATGTTGTTTGTTTTAAGATGAACCGAGTACAGATGGACTTCACAGTTAAAAATTTTAATTTATGTAGCGTAGAAGTCCAGTTACTCATGCTTCAGAAACAGTTTGATCAGGGAGTTCATAATAATAAAAAGCTGACTGGGGGCTGGAGAGATGGCTCAGAGGTTAAGAGCACTGACTACTCTTCCAGAGGTCATGAGTTCAATTCCCAGCACCTACAAGGTGACTCACAACCATCTGTAATGAGATCTGGTGCCCTCTTCTGGCATGCAAGCATACATACATGGAAGGAATGTTGTATACATAATAAATAAATAAATCTTAAAAAAAATTAATAAAAAGCTGAGACTCTTATTTCTTCCTTCCCCTTGACTCTGGCCAGGCTCTCTGCTGTCTTTTCTTAGGCTTGTTTGGTTGTAGTTACGCAGTACTTAGTGGGAGAGGGTGAAGAGGGAGCTCTTTCTTCCCTAAACTCTAAACTTAAAAGCAGTTTTAAAATGTAAATGTATTGTGTATTCTATGTGTATGACTGTTTTGCCTTCGTGAATGTTGGTACACCACATATGTGCCTACTACCTTCAGAGGCCAGCCCCTGGGTCATATGGTGAGCCATCATGTGTGTGCTGGGATTAAAACCCAGTCCTCTGGGACAACATTCAGTGTTCTTAACCACTGAACCATTTCTCCAACCTCCATACTTGGAAATTTTAAAATTGAACCAAGGTAGGTCCCAGTTTCTGCTGGACTGAGCTTATCAATCTAGGGACAAAAAATTACTGCTTTTTGTCATTTGGTAGCAAATAGATGGCTAAATAGTGGAAAAAATGTATTGACTTTTAGATATTGAACAATATTGGATAAAATGAACTGGTATGTGGAGGCCTGTAGTTCCCACTACATGAGAGAACGAGGCAGGAGGATTGCAAGTTCCAGACTAGTCTAAATTTAGAATAAGTTTAAACCTGTTTGAAGCAACATAGTGATACCCTATCTCAAAATTTCAAAAAGAGGGCTAGAAATATACCTCAGTGGTAGAGTGTTGGCATGGTATGTGAAAGGCCCTTGCTTCAAACCTTAACACTGTAACAACCAAAGCATAATGTATTGAAAAATTCAGCCAGGCAGTGGTGGTCGCACGCCTTTAATCCCAGCACTTTAAAGGCACAGACAGGTGGATTTCTATGTTCAAAGTCAACCTGGTCTACAGAGCAAGTTCCAGGACAACCAGAGCTACATAGAGAAACCCTGTCTCATAAAACAAAAACAAACAAACAATTTTTTTTAATGGGGCCTGGAGAGATGGCTCAGCAGTTAAAGAGCACTTACTGTTCTTACAGAGGACCTTGGTTTAATTTCCAGCACCCACATGCAGCTCACAACCTATCTGTAACTTCAGTTCCAGGGAATCTGACCCCGCCTTCTGGGCTCCTTGGGGACCAATAGTACACATAAACTGTTAAAAATTACTGTTATTTATTATTATTATTATTATTATTATTATTATTATTTTAAACAAGGTCTCACTATGTAGACTGGCCTGGAACTCACAGAAGCTTCTTCCTGAGGGAATTTGGGCAGAAGTTTATTAGAAATAATAATAATATTCCTATTAGAAAATAAGGTGGAATACATATAAAATAATTAAAATTTTAACTTTTTTGTAAGTTTGTGAAGAAAAGTAACCATACACTGCAATAAAATTTATTAAAAGTGTTGTTTCTCTACATCCAAAGAATATAGATAGGGGCTTAGGAAGATTTGATGGCACAGTACTAAGAGCAGCTGATGCTCTTACTGCTGAGCATTTTCCCAGGCCCCTAAATATCTTCGTATTTTACTGTCTCTTTAAATTTGAGGCGGAGGTTAGTAAGTTGCCTCTCTCTGGTATGCCAGACAGTTTTCTACATTGATAACTGCTCATTTTCCAGCCATAGAACGTGGTTCCTCAGCACTTGTTAAAATCTGTGGCTTTGGTATGCCACCCCAGTGGGTGGAGAGTGGTGTTTCTCTGATGGCTGACTGTGCTGAGCATCTTTTCATGTGCTTAGTGGCCGTTTGCTCATCCTCCATGGCATAGCACCATCCAGATACCTCCTCACCTGTCTGCTTCCACTGTGAAGGCTCTAATCAGACCCTTGCAGCTCTTACTAAACTCTCTACACTGAGCTGATTTGCAGCTCTGTACTCTTGACCCACTGTTGTTTGTTTTGCAATAAAAATGGCTTTTGAATCTGGGACTGTGCACATACTGGGCAAGCACTGTGGGACCAGGCTATGTCTCTACCCTCCCTCTTCTTTGTCCATTTTAATATTGGGTTACTTTTCTTCCTTTATGCATTCTAGATACAAGTCCCTTTAATTACAGTGATGTAGACATTTTTTAATATTCTTTAGTTTGTCTTCAATTTTTGATGGTATCCTTTACAGTGAAGCTGATTTTAGTTTTGATGAAATACAGTTTATCTATTTTGTGTTGTTATGCTTTTTGGTGTTGTATTAAGAAACCTAATGGCTAACCCAAATGGAAATTTACTTTTATGTTTTCTTCTTGAGAGGTTTATCGTTTTACCTCTAATATTTATCTCATTGATTCATTTGAGTTAATTTTTCATATGAATGAAGTAAGGATGAATTAAATACTTAAATATAAAAAACAACTATAAAATTATTAGAAGAAAACATAAGTAAATATTGATTTAATCTTTGGGTAGATTTCCTGGCCATGGTATCAAGACAATGCAAAAAGGAAAAGCAACAGATTGGGCTATATAAAAGGTAAATGTTTTTGTATTTAATCCCCAGGGCCTTGTGCATGCTAGGAAGACTATATCTTTATCATCAGACTATAGCCCCAGCTGCCTGTGTGACCTTTTAAATCTTCAGTGTAGCACAATAATAGCTAGATTACATTCAAAGACCATGGCTTTTGTTGTTGTTTTTGTTCAGGGTGTAAACTCTCGGAATTCTCGAAGACCTCCACCTAGTTCCGTAAATACAGGAGGCATCACAGAAATCATGGCAGAAGGAGGTGAACTAGAATTTGTTAAAAGGATAATCCATGACAGTTTACAACTTAAAAAAAGATTGCGGTGAGTAGGATTATTTGTCTCATGTAATCCTAAAGAAACTATGTCACTTTAAGGAAGAATAATCACTGGGACTGAAAAATAAGTAGATAATGTCCAAAATACTACACAGGTAAAGGGGAGGGAAATCCCAGATGATCGTATTGCTCCCATTAGTGTGGTCCTGTGATGGAACGAAACTGACTCAAATATGGCTTTTGATTAGAAAACAGATGGGTTTGAATCTGTCCCATGAACCAGAATCAATTTGTTGCCTAGTCCTTGAAGCAATTGAGGTTCGTGGACTCAGTTTCCTAAACAGTGACAGATGTGAGGACATTGAGCTGTCAGGAATTTAATGAAGGGAAACAGATTACCAACCATCTCTGGAGATGGGTTAGGGCTGTTCTGTTTCAAAAGCTAATTATTTTGGATAACACACCTGTCATTAAGCAGTGTGAGGTACTCAGAGTGACTTATCTCATGTCACTTTGCACCCTGCCACATGTTGTCGATGTGGTGGATAATGTGCTAGTTGATAGCTAAAAGGATCCTAGGATTTAGTTTTGTGAAACAGGGAAAGCATTTATTTTTATTTATTTATTTCTGTGTGTGGTAAAAACAAAATTTACCCTCCAGTATTTTTAAGTTTATTGAGGGAAGAGGGCATGTTGGGGAGAGTGGACTCAGGCCTCACTTTGGCAGGTGCACAGCCAACACTAAGCTACATCTTGTCTGTTAGGATTGTTTTGCCTGCACATAAATGTATGTGTAACACGTGAGTATTTGGTGCCTGAGGAGGATAGAAAAGGATCTCTTGGAGTAGAGTCACAAATGGTTGTGAGACTTCATGTAGGTGCTGGGAATGGACCCTGGTTCTCTGGAAGAACAGCCAGGGTGCTTAAACACTGTACCATCAAATTAGCAAGGTTTTTTTTTTTTTTTTTTTTTTGGGACAGGGTTTCTCTGTGGTTTTGGAGCCTGTCCTGGAACTAGCTCTTGTAGACCAGGCTGGTCTCGAACTCAAAGATCCGCCTGCCTCTGCCTCCCGAGTGCTGGGATTAAAGGCATGCGCCACCACTGCTCGGCCAAATTAGCAAGTTTTAAAGTCTTTAGTTGAGTAGTGTTAAGGACATTAACATTGTCTAATGTCCAGAGCTCTTACTATTTTTGTTTTGAAACAGTGTCTCTCTACATGGCTCCGGTTATCCTGGAACTGTATAGTACAGGCTCACCTCAATCAAACTCACAGAGATCCACCTGCCTCTGCCACCCAAAAGCTGTGATCAGAGTCTTGTACTACTACACAGGGCCAGAACTCTTGGTTTTCAAAGCTCCGCCTGTTAAACAGCTCCACGTTCTCTTTTGCAGCCCCAGCCACTGTCTTCTGTCTTTGGATTTGACTGCTCTGAATACCACATCTTTGTAAAGTCATACAGTAGTTATCCTTTTGTGGTAGTCTTATTTCATGTAGCATAATGTTTACATGCTTTCTCCATGTAACATTCTCTTCCTTTTGAAAAAAGGCAAATATTTTGCTCTTTTAGGTTCTTTATTGTTGCGTTGTTTTTGTTTTGCAACAAGGTCTTGATACAGATCTGTCGGTGTAATTAATGAAGTAATTACCTAAGCCAGCTATCTCTAGAATATATATATTTTAATAGGTGAAAGAATATAAACAAACTCACGATACCAGATCCAGGATCCCACGCTTTCCGAGGGAGAGCACTGGGCCAAGAGAGCGAGCGAGCATACGTGGCCCGTCCCTTTTATTCATCAGGGGGTCCTGATGGTCCAACCCAAATTATTAGCTAATGGCGGGCATGGCTATTAGCTTCATTAATTTGATTGGTTAAAACCTTTCCCCATCACAGATCCTGACTGGTACTTGTTGTGTAGTTCAGACTGGCCTGATTTGTGTTCTTTCTGCCTCTGCCTCTGGGGTTATTGATATAAATCACCATAACCACTTTTAATATTTCATTACATGTATAATCACATTCTGTTTATTCATTCATCTCATGGCAGTTTGTGTTGCTTTTAAAAATCCTTTGCCTCTTTGAATGTGAGGTAGTATGAGCATGGGTGTATAAATACCTTTTCAAAATCCTATTTGAAGTTTTCCTGTTTGTTTACCCAGAGGTGGAATTATGAGGCAGAGAATAAAATTTTTTCCCTTTTGTATTTGTTTCTAAAGCTGCTTATTTTAGCCAGGTACAAGGGTATGCCTGTGATCACAGCACTTACATAAGCAGGCAGGCAGGCAGACTTTTTCTTTAAAAATGATGCTTAATTTTAGTAAATTCCACATCAACAAGTATTCTGATTTGGTAGTAAGAACTTATTTAAGAGCTATGGAAAGCAGCTTGAGGAGTCTGTAGAAGTGGTTCAGAGGTTAAGGGCACTTAGCTATGGAATAATGATGGCTAGAGTTCTTGTCCTAGATACCACATAAAGAACTGGGCATTTAGGCCACACCTGCAATCCCAGCTATAAGGGATATAGAGAGAAAGGTCACAGTGACTTCCTGGCTTATAACCTAGCAAGAAAACACCTGCCACCTAGTTCAGGAAGAGAGCCTGCTTCAAATGAATAGGTGTAGCATATGATGAGGACACCTGGTACCCTAGTCTGGCTTCTTCATATGTACATAGGAACCCAACCACTCAGACTCACATAAATCTTGAAAAACCTAACAAACAAAAAAGAGGAATATTACTTGATTATTGATTATTCAGTGGTCTGCCTCTCAGAAAAGTTAAACATTACAGAAGCCCTTTAGCTTAAGGTTCATATGTTTTGCTTCAATTGATTTCTTCAGAGACACATTAGAGTATATTGAAGGAGAAAGCGGCTCAGGCTAAACTGACCCTTAGGTAAAGTCTAAAGAAGTAAATCTGAAGAAAGTCAATAGAGCACTGATTGATGAAGAAATAGGTATATGACCATCATATGTTAGCTTCTTTTTGTTGTTGTTGTTTTGTTTTTGTTTTTTTTAAATAAATATTTATTTATCTATTTATTATGTACACAGTGTTCTGTCTGCAGGTATGCTTGGATGCCAGAAGAGGTTACCAGATCTCATTACAGATGGTTGTGAGCCACCATGTGGTTTTTGGGAATTGAACTCATGACCCCGGGAAGAACAGCCAGTGCTCTTAACCTCTGAGTCATCTGTCCAGCCTGTTTTTGTTTTATTTTTAGATAGCTTCATTTATGTAGCATTGGCTGACCTGGAATTTGCTGTCTAGACTGGGAGTTGAGACATGTACCACCATGTCTGACTATGTGTTGACTTTTAGGGGGACTGGACCAACCGGCAAAATGGGAGAAACAGTAGATGTTCTCTTAGGATACAGTTTAGTAGGTATGGGGCTATTAAGGTTTTTTTTTTTTTGGTTTTTCGAGACAGGGTTTCTCTGTGGCCTTTGGAGCCTGTCCTGGAACTAGCTCTTGTAGACCAGGCTGGCCTCGAACTCACAGAGATCCGCCTGCCTCTGCCTCCCGAGTGCTGGGATTAAAGGTGTGTGCCGCCACCACCCAGCACAAAACAGGATTCTAATGACCAAATCTATAAATAAGTACATTAGAAAGATCATCATTTTGCAGTTGTCATAGTAATAATTGATCTGTGGGGAAAATACCAGTGGGAAATTTGAAGCAGATATTGGCTGGTCTGTAACTTAGTGATACAACGTGTGGAGTATATTTGTACACTGGGTTTGATCTCAAGTACTGGAAAACGGCAAGAACAGAGCATTTATATAGTTTCAGAGCATCTCTCTTTCAAAGAGGACTGTGGGAATTTAAAGTGGAGAACCCAGGAGGACTGCTCCCACTCTGAGCTCCTGATCTGATTGGTGTTTGTAGGACATAGGAGATCCTCTGTGTCTATCACAACAAAAGTAGGTACTCAGAGACTAACTCACATCTGACATGAAAGTAAAAGATTTGGGAACAATTCCAGATACAAAGAAGACAGGACAGATAACTGAAATGGACAACCGCATACTGGAGTTTGCATCCAGGGAAAATTAGTAAATTAGTATAATTTTGAAAATGATGTGGATTATATTCCAGTCCATATTGTAATATCGTGTGAACATTACATTTTTCCCAATTTTGGTAATGGTTAAGTGTTACCAAAAGGAAGGTTTCTGGGTTTTGTTTGTTTGTTTGTTTTTAGCTTTTCCAGGCAGGGTTTAACATCCTTAGCTATCCTGGAACTTGATCTGTAGACCAGGCTGTTCTCAAATTCACAGAGACTCACCTTCTTCTGCCTCTCGAATGCTGGGATTAAAGATGTGCACCACCACTGCCCAGCTAAAAGGAAGATTCTTGTTTGTAAAGTGTACATGCCAAGGTATTAGGGTTCAGAAATGTTTCATAGCTACCTCCCAAATAGTTTAGAAAGCATGCAGAACCAAACACATGAGGAACTTGTTAATTGGCAGATCTGGGTGAAGGATATAGGAGAGTCATTTTTATTAATCTTGTAATTCTTACAGGCCAGAAATGATTTCAAAATAATTTTTCTTGAAACTTAGCATCTCTGAGGGATTTTGAAATGCTGTAATGAATAGAGTACCACTTTCATGATTAAAATGCTATAATGGGTTCAAAGTCTCTTGGGTAACTGATCTTCCTTTGTTCCTTTTTGTTCTACTTGCATTTTGATTAGTTGTCACAGGGTATCTCTTGAGATCGCAGCCAGCATTTAATGCTTAGGCACGTGAACATAGGAAGCTAGAAACAAGATGGGGTGGTTTTATTTGTCTTTGAGACAGTTTTCATGCATTAGGTAAGCCTTTGAAATCACTGTTTAGTGGAGAATTACTTTTAATTTCTAATCCTTCTACTTCTACCTCCCAAAGGTATGCACCTTTTTTTCCAGGGCTTTGTGCATGCTAGGCAAGAACTTCTTCCATTCCCCTTTTTTGATACATTGTCCTATAGTCCAACTATGGGCTTGAGACTATCTCGACTCTGATGCTCCCATTCCTGAGTGCTGGGGTTGTAGGCTTGCATTACCATACTCAGCCTGTACATTTTTAAATGTACTTAGCAATAAGTACTTTGGTCAGAAAATTTTAGTATGTATTTGGTCTCTTCTCCTTCTCCTCCTCCTCTTCCTTC
>JAQHUG010000288.1:1255998-1302075 GCA_028555095.1 Dicrostonyx torquatus
TGTCTTTTTTTAATTTATTTTTTAAATTTTTTTATGGTTTATTTAACTTTATTTTATGTGCATTGGTGTGAAGGTGTCAGCTCCTCTGGAACTGGATTTTCAGACTGTTGTGAGCTGCCATGTGGGTGCTGGGAATTAAACCCTGGTCCTCAGGAAGAGCAGTCAGTGCTCTTAACCGCTGAGCCATCTCTCTAGCCCCAATTTGTCTTTAAAAAAAAAAATTTATCTGGGAAAAAAAAACCAAACAATCTAATCCTAATTTTCTTTCTTCTTGAGTTTTACTTTTTCTTAATTTGCTTTGCAGATCCTAACTGTTTCATCTTCTCGACTCTCACCTGTCCTGTCAACTCAGCAGGATTGTTGTGCTGTTTGAGCTTCCTTTCCCTGTCCTGAAACTGGGAAGACACTTAGTGCAGTATACACTGACAGCTGTAGGACTCGCTTCCTGCAGTTCTTTCATTCTTCTTTCATTCTTTTAGACAGTTTCAAGACTTTCAAAATTAGAAGGCAGTTCCCATGCTAACTAATCTTTGACTGTCTGACAACAATCCAATATCTCTTTTTACATCTCAGGTTATTTAAAATAATCAGAAGAAATGACTTAGATCACCTTTACCCTTCAACCAGTTCACCTCATTTTCTCTTCATTCCTTCAGAGCAGTTCCGTATGTAGCCCTGACCATCCTGGAACTCACTTTGTAGACCAGGCTGACCTATCTCCGATTTCCGGGTTAAAGGCATGTGCCACCTCTGTCTGACATAGAGCAATTCACAGCACAAGTTCAGGCAGGATCCTGTCAATTTTTCCAAGACAGGGTTTCTCTATGTATCATTGAAGCCTGTCATGGAACTCGCTCTGTTGGACTAGGAGTCCAAGCTTTAGGGAAGAGTTGCTTCAAGACACCATCCAGACACGATAGTCAATGCAAAAGCATGAGGATTTTATTAATTCTGTCGCGACAGGGTCTTTCAGCTTTCGGGAAGCCAGAAAGACCTCGATAGCTGTTATAGCCCATCTTTTAAAGCAAAAAGCCATAGAAACAAGGTGGCAGTCTGAGGGTTGTTTTCCAATTAATTGGATTGGCTTATTCAAAGGGCTACTAGCAGTGATTGGTCTGTGCCAGGGTAGGAGAATAGCTGTGCAATCTGGGTGAGGTAAGAGGGATCTATGGGTCACTTTGCTCCTTTCCCAGGGACTGAGTCAAAACACCAGGAACTGTGTCAACACCTAAGGGTTATTTTGCCCCATTCAATAGAACATTTACAAAGACTCAGGGAGATGATGGAAAGTTCCCAACATTATTTGTGGACTACTGTCACGTCTCCAGGAGAGAGGTGTGTAATACTGAGAGGCCTCAGAAATGCCTTTAGAGCTGAGAGGCCTCAGAAATGCATTTAGAATCTTTCAGCTCTGAAAACCATAATGTTCTTGAAGTCACAGAGATCTGCCTCCTGAGTACTAGAATTAAAAGCGTGAGCCACCACTTCCTGATGATAATAGGTGGGGTTTTTTTTTTGTTTGTTTGTTTGTTTTTTAAAATGTAGTACTGAGGGTATTTAAATGCCTTTTTTGTTATTTTTCAAAGATTTATTTTTACTTTGAATTTTTTCTTTTTTGTATGTATGTACACCATGTTTATACAACTCCTGTGGAGGCCAGAAGAGAAAGTCAGAGCCCATGGAATGGGAGTTAGGGGTGTTATGAGCTACCAATTGAGTTTGGAAACGGAACCTGAGTCCCCTGTAAGACCAACAAGTACTCTAAAACCATCTTTGCAGGCCCTGCCTTTTTGTTGTTGGCTAATGCCTGTTCTAAAACTTAAGTGGCCTTCACATTCTGTGTATGATAGATAGGGCTTGTCCTCTTTGATCTCTTTCCAAATATGTACAATTTTAAGCACTAGAAAACTTAAGTGATTTATTTATTAATTTGCTTTTTTTCTTTCTTTTTCTTTTAGTGACTAAGTCTCACTATGTAGCTCTGACTGTTCTGGAACTTATTAGGTAGGCCAGGCTGTTCTTGAACTCACAAACATCTTCCACTGCCTAGCAGATTTTTTTTTTATCATTTTTTTTTTGGGGGGTGGGTTTCGAGACAGGCTTTCTCTGTAGCTTTGGAGCCTATCCCGGAACTAGCTCTTATAGCCCAGGCTGGTCTTGAACTCACAGAGATCCGCCTGCCTCTGCCTCCCGAGTGCTGGGATTAAAGGCGTGCGCCACCACCGCCCAGCTTTATTAAATTTTTTAAAAGTTACTTGTACACATTTATGTGGTACCATTGTGAGGGTGTAGAAGTCAGAGAACAACTTCCATTGAATCTAGTTATTGAACTCAAGCCTTCATTTTCTGAACCGTTTTGTCAGCCCAGATTATTTTTTTAGGTTGTTTTGGGCTTTTTTCCATTATGTGATTCACTATTTGCCTAATTTGTGCAACTTTGTTATTGTTAATTGTAACTTAATATTTGTTTGCTTATGTTCTCATGAGCGATGCTTAAAATCACTCTTCATTTGTCTGATGTTTTTCCAAGGTGGTATAGCTGTATGCTGGGGAAGAAATGCAGTCTGGCTCCCCTGAAGGAAGAGCTCAGAATCCAAGGGGTAAGCTTTGTCATTGCCATTCAGGTGTGTCTTCTTAGGGTGTAGTCTGAGTTGGGCAGTTTGTTTATACCATAAAGCTAATTGTGATTTTTAAGTTTTTTTTTTAAACATGTATTTATGTTGTGTATTAATGTTTTGTCTGCAGATGTATGGGTGCCCACAAAGGTCAGGAAAGGTCAGATCCTTTTCTGGAGTTATGAATGGTTATAATCCAACATGTGGATTCTGGGAACCACACTGGGTCTTTTGCAAGAGTGAGAATTGCTCTTAATTGCTGAACCATCTCTCCAGTCCAATATTTCTTGTTAAAGATATTAAAAACTACAAAGTAGACCAGGTGGTGGTGGCACGCACACCTTTAATCCTAGCATTTGGGAGGCAGAGACAGGTGGATCTCTATGAGATCGAGGCCAGCCTGGTCTACAGAGTTCCAGGACAGACTCCAAAGGTACACAGAGAAACCTTGTCTTGGAAAAAACAAAACAGAAAAACCCTACAAAGTAGTTCTTTTTTTCTTTATTGAAATCTGATGCATGAAAGGAAGATTACCCAGCTGCTTATGGCCATACTTTGGTTGACTCTTGTACTTAAAAAAGTAAACAAAGACTGAACATGGTGCATGCCTTTAATCCCCACACTCAGGGGGCAGAAACAGGTAGTTTGAGTTTGAGGTAAGCCAGGGCTACCTAGTAAGACCCTATCTCGAAACAGCAGTAAACACAGGCTTAGGAGCAGTGAGTGCTTATCTGGCATGCCTGAGGCCCTGCATCCAACCTCAGCACTGCCAGGGCTGTCTACATCTGTAATTCCATTCTCCAGGAGGTAGGAGCAAAAGGATTGCAAGTCAGAGGCCACTTTGGCCCAGGTAGCTAAGTCGTGTGTTAAAGAAATAAAGAAAAACTACTTAAACCATTTTTTTTTTTTTTAGTGACTTCAGAGAACTGTTTAAGGTGTTTGCTATTTAACCTATGAGACATCTATAAATTCTAATATTTTATTAGAGGTAAAAATCCTGTATATAGATAATTTTTTGATTATCAGGTAGTTGTATATACCTTTTATTTTTTATTTTTTAAATATTGTTTGGCTGGGTGGTGGTGGCACACGCCTTTAATCCAGCACCCAGGAGGCAGAGGCTGGTAGATGTCTGTGAGTTCAAGGCCAACCTGGTCTACCGAACAAGTTTCAGGACAGGTTCCAAGGTACACAGAAAAACCCTGTCTCAAAAAACCAAGCCCACCAAACAAAGAAAATACTGATTGTTAACTAACAAAAACAAAACAGAAACCTCAATAGGAGTCAGCAGCCAGGAACATTACTAGAAAGACTTCAGTTTGAAGGTGGGCATGGTGGAATGGGGTGGTGGTGGAATGCGGGGGTTGAGGCTGGGATCAGGAGCTCAAGGTCACCCACCCTTACCTACCGCAGATCCCCCTCTCAAAACAAATAAAACTTCCATGCAAGATTCTGTTTTTACTGGTTTCAGGTTCGTAAAGTCACCTTCACGGAGTTCTGTCAAGGCCGGACAATGAGATGGGCCTTAGCTTGGAGTTTTTATGATGATGTCACAGTACCGGTAAGTAAAGACTTGATTTGGTTTCTCCAAATGCTTAGCACGTGATAAGCTTCCACAGAACATAAATGAACTAAATCTGTACTGTCCTGTTTTTCATTTGGAGAATTTCCATTTTTCCAAATGTTTGTGGCAAAGTGGAAAATGTTTATAAACAAGAGCCCATCCTAGCATCCTTTTTTTTTTTTTTTTTTTTTTTTTTTAAGATTATTTATTATGTATACAACATTCTGGCCCACACGCCAGAGGAGGGCGCCAGGTCTTATTACAGATGGTTGTGAGCCACCATGTGGTTGCTGGGAATTGAACTCAGGACTTCTGGAAAAGCAGCCAGTGCTCTTAACCACTGAGCCATCTCTCCAGCCCCCATCCTAGCATCTTTTAGAAGTTAGAAATGTAGGCAGCATAGTCTGTTGGAACACCTGGCCATTGTAACCTCTGGTGGTCATTCTTCAGTCTGTTTGTCTGCCTGGCCTCTTCTGCTTTCTTAAGCTGCTAGAGAGCTGCCATTGTGGTTGTAATCATTTTTCTTTCTCTTGTTCTGATTTCTTATTGCTGGGGCTTGAACCCTGTGTCTCAATCATTGTAGGCAAATGTTGTAACCCAAGTTATACTCCTAGCTCCCTGGCTATCTTTTTTGAGTTTAATTCCTAAGAATTTTGCTGATCTCAGGAAAAAGCTCTGACTTGTCTTTTAGAATTACTACTAGGAAATGGGTATGGGTAGCATGTGCCAGTCCCAGAACTTGGAGTGCAGAGGCAAAAGAATTCTGAGTTTGAGGACAGGCTGAAGTAGTACCAAGGAGATTGCCTCAAAAAGAGCTGTAAATGTGGCTCGGTGGTTAAGAGTGCTCTCTGCTCTATCTGAGTGCTATAGTTCAAATCTTAACCTCCTATCTGACAGCTCACAACACCTGTGACTCCAGCTCCAAGGGTTCCAGCACCCTCCTCTGCCCTCCATCGGTATCTCTGTATATATATACACACACACATCTTATGATTTGTTTCCAAATCTCTCTGTTCTTTGTACTATTGTATTTACAAAGAAAGGTTTCTGAGGCTAGAAATGGTGACACACAGCCATAATCCCAGCACTCAGGAGGCTAAGGCAGAAAGTTGAGAGTTCTGGGCTATATAGTGAGGTGCGTACTTGTGTGCTCTCTCTCTCTCTCTCTACTTGTGCGCTCTCTCTCTGTCTCTGTCTCTGTCTCTCTCTCTCTCTCACACACACACACACACACACACACACACACACAAAGCAGACTGGTTTTATGAGTGCCCCTTGGAAGTACTGATAGAATGGCCTGTGTCTGTTCACACATCTCCCTGCAAGAGTGGTCTGCTTGTTGACTGGAGACTCACTTTCTAACCTCTGCTCTACTGCACAGCTCTTTGTTCTTGTGTGTGTGAGGAGGCTAGTACTGACTTGTGCAGCTCTCTGTGCCCATATAACAGGCTTGTTCTGGGGCTGCCTCTTCCAAGGACTTGGGCATTTATTTTGGGTCTCCAGAGCTCTACTCAATGTTGCTGCCTTTGAGTCTTTGTTGCTATAGACAGAGAGGTAGATAGATGTGTGTGGAAGCACCAAGGAATGATTCGCAGATGTTGCCTTGTTTTTGAAAACACGGGGGTCAGATTTGAAGCTGAGCCAATTCTTCCTCCACAACTAGATGTACTGTAGGTTTGAAATTGCTCTTATTGAGTGTCCTTACCATGGATGCCTAGACTGGCTTTGGGACTGTGCAGTCAGGTACCCAGGGGTTAGTGTTTAATTTGATCACTAATTTAAAAGATGCCTTTGCTTTCCATAGCTCCTTTCTCCTCCAAATATTATCATGTTGTTTTCTAGACTACTAGGACCTACACAGCAGATGGTTGAAATCATTAGCAGTGCCCTTAGCTGTCCCTGTGCAGGCACAAACAGCTGTGGGAAATGGGAACAGCACCTGCTTCCAAGAGTGTCTTCTTAACCTGCTGCCCACATTTTTTGACACAGCTGGAAAGAGCTGATAATGAATGGGCTCTGACAATCCCCACAACAACCCAGAAACATTTTTCTTTGCCCTCTTGGATGATAGAGTCATCACAGATACTAGTGTTAAAGGACAATATCTTTGTGCAAAGTCGGTTTAGTTTTATTTATTTTTTTTCTTTCAAAATCAGCTTACTTAGAAAAGGAATCTATGAGCCTCCCTCTTTCCTTTTTAGGGTATCTTGTAGCTCTGCAAAGTTCTAACCATCAAGGAATGCCATCTAAGGGACTGAGTTCCTCCCATGCTACAGAGTGCCCCCCCCTCCACTGCAGTCATCCCTAAGCTGCTAATAATGCATTCCCCAGTGTTCCATTAAATGCACTTAAACTGCTGGTGTGTGTGTTGGGGGGTGGAGTAGGGGAGAGGGTGACAGCTTGTGATTTGTAGTAACCCGGCAACAGTTTCTTAGCACTGACGCCCTAGATTGGTGACTGCTTTCCCTGTGGGTAGATCCAGGTTACTCTGGAGATTTGAGGTTGACCTTCCTCTTGATTCCCCTTCCTTCTTCTCAGACTACTCAGTCACCATTTTTCTGGACAGCTCATCTGACATTCCTCTGTTGCTCCTGATGGGGATCTGGCAGGTGGAGAATGCTGTTTCAGTCAAGGAGAAGATACTGAGTAAAGCTGGATAAGCAGAAATATTGACCTACTTCCCCACCTCCACCCTACCATTTATCGTGATGTGCAAGTTTCTATGGCAACTTGTGTTTTCACTTATGTGAGGCCTACTGACTTGTTTCTGTTGGTGCTGAATGCTGAAAATTCTAATTCAAACAATTCTAGTGCCTACATGGAGCCCACTGCTGTTGTCTGCACTCATTTTAGCAACAGAAAGACTATCTAATGTTGGTAGAATTTTTGTGCCATCGTTTCTGACTGATGAGGACATGGGGAAGTAGTAAGTTTTCCACAGGATGCTGATAGGTCACTTTTAGAGCCCCTTTCCTCAGTTCTCTAAGTCGCAGGTCTGTTTTGCTTTCAGGAAGTTGAAGTTGGTTGTGACACACTCTATGCGGAGACTGCTCATATGTTTCCCAACAACCCAGACCTGCAACTTTATTAATTACAACACTGTTCGGCCAATAACTCAGATATTTCTAGCTAGCTCTTACATCTTAAATTAACCCTTTTCTATTAATTCTGTGTATTGCCACAAACTGTGGTTTACCGGAAAGGTTCCGGGTCCTTCTCCTTTAGTGTCTCTCTGACTCTGCCTACTTTATATCTCTGTTTAGATATCCTGCCTAGCTTTACTTTGCTAAGCCTTTGTCCAAAACAGCTTTATTTTTAGTCAATAAAATACAGAAGGACATCCCAAATAATCTCCCATTGTTTTGAAGGCTTTAACTTTAATATAGTAAAATTACATATAACAAAACAGGTTCAAGCAAGAATTATAGTTACAATATTTAGTCTCTTTGTATCTGGCAAAATTAAGGAAAATATACTATCACCTATTTTATCTTTGTGAGTCTAAAGTTTCATATTTAATTTACCTTTTATCATAACTAAGGCAAACTATAACTGTCTGTCTTCAACTCTTCAAAGACCCCAGAAGGTTATAATATTACCTTAGTAAATAAGAAGTGCATCGTAAGCAACTTCCCAAATTCTAGGATTGACAGAGACATCTCGCTGCCTGGACAGTCACCCAAAGTTCTTCTGTAATGTTGGGGCATCCATCTTCAGGCTACAGGCCTTTAGTATCCAGCACACTTTTTCATGAAACAGGAAATTTAAAAGGCTGTTTTGCCTATCTTGGCAGTTTGTCAGTCACTTTCTTCTGTATCCTAAAGAATGTCTGGCAGTTTCTTCTGTGAAGCAGGAACCCTGAAGGACCATCCTGTCTTTTGGAATGTTTAACAGTCATTTTTGTGTGGGTCCTGCATGTCCAGTTGACACAGCATGCCGTCAAGCAGTCAAAGCAAGAGCAGTTTCTTGCCCAAATGGCTAGCCTTGTCACATTGAAGGCAAATTCCATCAACCTCTCTGGAGTAACTGGTGCTGCCAAAAGCAGACATGTCTCATTGTTGAGAAAAGTCTAGCCGGGCGGTGGTGGCGCACACCTTTAATCCCAGCACTCGGGAGGCAGAGGCAGGCAGATCTCTGTGAGTTCGAGACCAGCCTGGTCTACAAGAGCTAGTTCCAGGACAGGCTTCAAAGCTACAGAGAAACCCTGTCTCCAAAAAAAAAAAAAAAAAAAAGGAAAAGTCTAAATTCTTAAAACATTTTAAATGCCAGGCCATATTCCATAGGTCTTTGGAGTGCTGAAAATTACTTATCTAACTGAAATAAATCTTTTTATATCTAGGAAACCTAACTAACATGACTATAAGTTTGATTATTACAAAGGATTACCTATTAATTTGTAATTTTAAATTATACATTACATTTTAAATGAACTGAACAAACACAATACCTTAAACGAGCAGAAATACATATTTACAATGTAATAAATTGACCTTAAATTTGTATCAGTAGACCAAGATCTATGCCAATGCAAAGTATTCATCTCTATAACACATAACTGTAGTAAGTAGTGTACTCTAGATGTGAGCATTGCTCAGAAACCCTGGTTCATAAAGATTTCACAAAGCTGGATAGAAGGCTCAGTGGTTGCACTTGCTTATTGCTCTCTTAGAGGACCTGAGTTTGGTTTCCAGCACCCATGTGTCCATTCACAAACCACCTGGAAGTCCAATTTTCGGGAATCCCATACCTTTTTTCATTTTCCATGGGCACAAGATGTGCATGTGGGTGTACATACATATATGGAGACTAAATATAGACATAAAAATATTTAAAAGTTATCCCCATGTTCTTATCCTAGACTTCTCTGTTCATCTTATTAACAGGAGGCTTTTGGGGGGTTAGATAGGGAGGGGTCAAAATAAAAATTTGTGGGTGTTGTCTGTTTTCTGACTGTTCTTCATAGAGATTTTTATTTTTAATTATGTGTATGATAGGGGGTTATGTGCACATAAGGGAATGTGCCCATAAAGGTCAGAGTGGTTAGATACCCAGGGACTGAAGTTACAGGCAGCTGTGAGCTTCCTGAGATAGGGGATTGAACTTCAGTCCTTAGAAAGAGTAGTACCTGCTTTTAACTTGTAAGTTGTGTCTCTAGCTCTAGAACCCTTCCAAAGAGACAGAGTCTCACTATGTAGCCTTGGCTGCTCTGAAGCTCACTATGCTGATAGACTGACCTTGCCTCCTGAGTGCTGGGATTTAAAGGCATTCATCACTGTGTTTAGTTTGGACTTTCTTTCTTAGTAAAATACTTTATTTATTGAGATTGAAGAGATAGTTCAGCAGTTAAGACCACTTATTGCTCTTTCCAAGGACTTGGATTTGGTTCCTAGCACCCATATGAGGTGGCTTACAGCTGTTTTAGAACTCCAGTTTCAAATTATCTGGTACCCTCCAGCCTCCTAGGCATCTACATGCACATAAACTCACATAGGTGTGCGCATGCACACACACACACAGACTTACTTGTAAAGAAGTCAGAGGAAAACTTGCCGGAGCCAGTCTTCTTGCACTTTGAGGAATCCTCGGATTGAATTCAGATTGTCAACCTTGTTAAGAACCCACTGAGTCAAACTGACCATAAATTTTTTTCAAGATTTTTTTTAGCAGCATATATGCCATGGGCCTTTAATTATTGGTACTTTCTAATATGGTAGGTAGGAGGATTGCAGTCGTCCTTGAGAGTTTTGAGACCAGCCTGGCTGTGTGAGATCCTGCCTCAGAAACAACAACAACAAAAAAATCATTTCAGCTATAATAAGATATAAAATTGTCCTAGTGCCAGGGGCCTATGGGGTCGTGTTTAACTATAAATTTCTTTGGTTTTTTTGCTTGTTTGTTTTTGTTTATTTGTTTTTTCAAGAAAGGCTTTCTCTGTGTCGCCCTGACTGTCGTAGAACTCACTTTGTAGACCAGGCTACCCTCAAACTCAGATTCACCTGCCTCAGCCTCTCAAGAGCTAGCATTAAAGACCTGTGTTTAGCCCAGCTAAATGTAACATTTTAAAAGTACCATGTAGAAAATTTTAACTTTAAAGAAATAATTTAATTACTGTAGTAATTACTTGGTGTTTTATGTGGAGCTTTAGTCCCTCTAATGGATGGAGGAGTGTAACCTCCCTAAGTTCTTGGTAGAGAGTTTGGTGATGATTGGTCCCATGAGTCCTTGGTTTCAAGTGTAGTCTTCTCATTGGTGCTGGTATCCTTCATTCCCCACTGACAGGCAGTTACACTGTCTGGGCCCAAGTTCTTCCACCCATGTGATTCTCAGTGGCTCTGATCATTTCTTGGCCTGTGATTTGTGCTGTATTTCAAACCTCAGCTAGTGTTTTATTTGATTATAGTCTCCCTTTATATCTCTTTCTGACCTGAAACTAGAGGTGTGTAGATTAGGCAGGCCTCAAGCTCACAGAAATCTGCCTTCCTTTGCCTCTCTGGTGCTGGGATTAAAGGTGTGTGCCACCATTACAGCACTGCTGATCACTTAGCATAATTAAACTCAAACAAGCTATCAGTTGATGAGTTTATGTTAGGCTACATCTCTAATCAATCAGCCTTTCTGTGCAATAGGAACAGTGGCAGTAGTAGTTCTTAGTGTGAAGGACAGGGGACCGTTATTCGGCAGCCATCTACCTTGCTTTTTGAGATAGGGCTTCTTATTAGTCTGTCGTTCACCAATTGAGTGAGGTTGGCTGGCCAGTGAGCCCCAGGGATAGTCCTATCTTCACTGCCCCATTAAGGGATTACAAAGGTGCTACCAGGCTTTTTCTTTCTTTTTCTTTTTTTTTTTTTAAATGGGTTCTTGGGATCAGGTGCACATCTTCAGGCTTGTATGATAAACACTTTACAAACTGGGGTGGCAATTGTGTGTAATTCATCATGGGCTTGCTTGGGGTACCATAGATAGAAAAAGCATTTAGTGCTTGGAGAATGTCTATACTGGTAGCTCTGAGCTATGGTGACATAGCTTTGTAAAGTGAAGAAAGAGGCAGAGCTGTCTCCAACTTTGGAAAGAACACGTGCAAAGGCCTTTGTTTCATGACCTGTACTTGGGAACAGAAACCCCGGAATTTTCCCTACTTGTGTCCATTGTCATGTACTGTATTTAATTGTTGGAATAACTTTCTACTTTTTTCTTTCAGTCACCTCCAAGTAAACGAAGAAAATTAGAAAAGCCACGGAAACCCATTACATTTGTTGTGTTGGAGTCTGTGATGAAAGAATTATCCTTCAAAGCCTCGTCTTTGGGCTCTGAGACAGTAGAAGGCATAATAGTTGTGACAACGTGGATAGAAAAAATTCTCACTGATCTGAAGGTGTGTAGCCAAGCATATTGATGAAGTGCTCATCCATAATGACTTTTATGGGTTTTTTTTTTAATTGAAGGAATTTGGTAAAAAATGACAGATAATTCCCTATAAAATTGTGCTTTTTCCTCCACATAGGTTCACCATAAACGAATTCCGTGTGGAAAAGAAGAAGTTAGTCTTTTCCTGACAGCCATAGAAAACTCTTGGATTCATTTAAGGCGGAAGAAAAGAGAGCGAGTGAGACAACTGAGAGAGGTTCCTCGAGCTCCTGAGGACGTTATCCTAGCCTTGGAGGAGAGAAAGTCTACTTCCAAAGAGCTGAGTGGTAGCCAAGATGGGGCTCCATGCTCCCAGGAGAGTGCCTTGTGTGGGCTTGCTGTGCCAGAAGGCGAGTCTGCCACTATTGGTGGCCGTTGCCTCAGCCAGGAGTCACTTTGCCAGGAGGAAACTCTAGAAGCCGTGGAGGATGAAAGGAGTGAGGAAAGGGGAGGGATGGAGGCCATAGAAAGTTGTAAAAGCTCTAGCAATGGAGCCCAAGACAGAGGGGCTTCTGAGAAGGCAGACCACCTGGACGGAGCAGCTGCACGTTACCTGTTTAAGTGCCTAATCAACATTAAGAAGGAAGTAGATGGCGCCATAGTTGAAATGCATTGGGTTGAGGGCCAGAACAGGGATTTGATGAATCAGCTTTGTACCTACATACGTAACCAAATGTTAAGGCTTGTTGGGGTAGTTAATTCTTAATTGTTTCTACGATTGGGAAAGGGTCTGTATAAAGCTAAGGATATGGTGCAATGACCATATGTGCTTAGTGTGCAGAAGGTACCCGGGGTTGTGTCCCTAACATCTAACATCAGTACAAAAAAGTCTATAAAATAACTATGGAAGTGGAGCCTATTGGGAAGCCAGAGGAATTTCATTACTGGTTCTTTAGTGACAGCATGTGGAATCATGTTACAAAGCAGAAATTTAGTTGAATGTGGTCTCTTACACTTACCACAGTACTTGAAGGCTGAGACAGGATGACTGCTCTGAGTTTAAGGTCAGCTTATGCCATAGAGAAAGACACTTGTCTAAATAAAAAGAAAAAAGGAAAACAGAAATGAATCCATTTTTAACCCTTCCCCCTCTTAAAGTGCTCTGGAGTTGTATGTATAATACAGTGGCTCAGGAGGAATAATGACTATTGCAGTAGTAGATAAACTCAGGAGGAGCTTGGATCCTTCTCCAGCAGTTTGTCTCAGCCTTGAACTGATTCCCTGAGGCCAGAGGTATTGTTTGTGACTTCTGGTCTGAGTCAGTGTTGCCTACAACACGTCCATCAGTAGGGTTGACTGGTGAAGAGGGTATCAGTGTTCTCTAATGGAGACAGTACAGAGCGGAGCCTGGGAGTGCTCATAGTTGCCTTCAAGACACCTGCTTTCTCAGGTACCTAGAGTTGTTTGAGCCAGCCCTCAGGAAGGAGCTAGCTTGGTGATAGGTGGCCAGGATGTTAGGCGAAGAGAGGGCCAGTCTGGGAATACACGGGAAGAACACATTGCTCAGTTGCTGTGGTTCTGACATTGTCTATTTCAGAACATGATTGAGGAAGCAAAGTCAAAATGTACTTAATCCTTCTCCAGCCCACTGACAGTATTGTTCTTTGTTAGTGTGCTGCTTTTTATTGACATGTGAAATGGAATATGTTTTGTTTTTAATACAAGACTTCAGAATTGAAAACCATTGATTCTGTTTGAGTCTTGGAATTGAAATACTTTGTTGTGTTTGAGTTGGGTAAACAGTTGATGTGACAAACAAGAAACTGGGATCCTCTGTGTACGAGGTAGGGTGTGGGGTGGATCGGTAGTAGAGCCCTGGATTTTTGGTTTTTGTGGGTTTTTTTTTTTTTTTTTTTTTTTTTGGTTTTGTGAGACAGGGTTTCTCTGTGGCTTTGGAGCCTGCGCTGGAACTAGCTCTTGTAGACCAGGCTGGTCTCGAACTCACAGAGATCCGCCTGCCTCTGCCTCCCGAGTGCTGGGATTAAAGGCATGCGCCACCACTGCCTGGCCTGTTTTGTTTTTTTCAAGACACAATTTCTCTGTTTTACCCTGACTGTCCTGGAACTCGCTTTGTAGACTAGGCTGGCCTTGAACTCAAAGAGATCTGCCTGCCTCTCTCCCAAGTGTTGGGATTAAAGTCTTGAGTCACCACTACTCCTGGATTATATACTCAACACCAGAGAAAAACAGATATTGGTGTGGTGTAAAGTGGAGTCTTCTATGTGGCCAGCTAATTTGTTGGCCAAATCCTGGTTTTTTAGTGACTTTTCTCTGTCTGCTTATCTGCTATCCAAGGCCAGGTAACAGTGTCTGAAACACAAACACATTTCTAATGAAAATGCCGGGGTTTTGTGGATACTTCTGGAAGAGTCTCATTTTTGTTCTTTTCGTGTCTCAGAAACTGTCTTTTGTGCTGGATTCTTGACTAGCAGCCTAGGGTTCTATATGGACAGACTGGTATAGAGCCTGAGCTCTTTGGCACCTATAAAGACTGGTGCTAAGTAGTTAATTTCCCATTTTGAGAGGTGGCTATGATCAGATCAGAAAGCTGGTGCTGTGTCGTAAATGGTAGCTGGATCAGGCTGTGGGCAAAAGTATAAGAAAATGCAAATAATGCAATGGGGCTGAAAATTGGGAAACAACATGTAGCCATGGTTTTCCAGACACTCCTAGGAACATGTTCTCCCTACTCCCTACCCCTGGAGATCTGTCTGTGACATAGTGATCAGAGACTAAGGAAAAGAAGCACTGATCTAATCCTCCCATTCATCTGACAGCAGAAGTTAAAGGCAGTTGTGAGCTACCAGATTTGGATGCTGGGAACCAAACTTGGGTCCTCTGCAAGAATAATATATGCTTTTAACCATTGAGTCATCTCCCCAACCATAGTTGTTGTTTTTGAGTCATGGTCTTATGTAACCTCAGACTTGGTGTGTAATTGAGGATGAGTTTAATGTCCTTTTCCTCCAGTATCTCTATCTTGAGTGCTGGGATTACAACCTGATTTATGTGGTGCAAATGATCCATCAGTTGAGCCAAGGACTCCCTGTGTGCTAGACAAATGCTTTACCAACTTAACTACATCCACAATAAGATGGTATTGAAATCACTTTTTATTGGAAACATTTTAAAGGGACATATTATACATGTGCTTTATAATCGAAGAGAAGCTTTTTAAAGAAATTGGTTGCTCTCATGTCACAGTATTGAGTGGCGTTCTGCTTAAGTGTCTGGAGGTCAAGTTTGTGTTGGTATTGGTGGATTGATATGAAATTAAATCTCTGTGGTATTAAGTTCTATTCTGGTCCCTGGTTAGCTTCTTATCCCCGATAGCTGAAGTGGAACAGAAGCTGTACTTATTTTCCAATGTGAGCTAAGGAAGGCGCTGCTACCGTTTTGTTGGTTTGCTTCCATCACCCTCCCTGTGCTCAGCTGTTCTCACACTAGGGCTTTGCTATACTTTAAGTCCAAGCTGGCAGCTCCGAGGAGGAGTTTTAGCTAACCTCGAGGGGTCTGGTCCTATTAGTCTATTTTAGAAAACAAAATCTCTTTCCCCGGTGGAAATCAAAGCTTCTGATGTCTGACAGGAATAATTATATGGCCAGATATGGAAAAGATGTAAAAACCACATATAGAAGACATCAAAGCCATTTTATTTTATTTGTTTTGTTTTTTTAAATAGGGTCTTATTCATGCAGCTCAGGCTAGGCTTGAACTTTCAAGGTAGCCGAGGTTGGCACTGAATTAACTCCTGGTTCTCTTGCCTCCACCTCCCCAGTTCCTGGGATTGCTGATGGTTGCATCCATACCTGGCTTTATGTGCTACTGGAGGTTGAACTCAGGGCTAAAAGGCAGGCACTGTAACAGCTGAGCTGCATGCTAGGACTCCCTCTTCCCACTTTGAAAAGAAGGAAGTGAATGCTGGGTGTGGTGACCCCATGTGTAATCTCAGCATTTGAGAGGTGGAAGGAGGACCAAGAGTGACTGAGTTCACAAATTGGTCTTGTCTACATTGTGAGTTCAGGGCCAGAGGGAGTTGTGTGAGACCTGTCTCAGGCAGAAGTAGGGAATGACAGACTGTAGGAGCCCTTTGATTTTTTTTTTTAAACTTGAAGCATTTTCTTTTGGAGCCACACGGGGGCACCTTCAGCCCCTTCAATTGAACTTCAGTTGAACTTCATTGTGGGAATGGATGAAATTGTGTCTATAGAATTTTCTAAAATACTCAGTTGTATCCAGACAAGTATTTATGACGGTACATTTTCACTTAAAATTTTTAAATTAAAGTATAAGGAAGAAAAAAACCCTACTTACACTTTTTATGTGCCCCCTGCCAATCCCACCCTTCACCCCCACCCCACCCTACCCCCGCCCCCAGACAAGGTTTCTCTGTGTAGTCTTGACTGCCCTGGAACTCACTCTGTAGACCAAGCTGAACTCACAGAGATCTGCCTACCTGTGCCAACACCACATGTTACGTTTTTTATGGTCTCAACTGACTAGCTTTTCTTCACATCTGTGCACTGTAGAATATACTCATATTAGGCCTGTCCTTTGGATCTTTTTTTTTTTTTTTCCCTCAAGCTTTATGTTTCAGGTCTGGTAAGAGATCTAGAAAAATTCATTTTCATCTTGCTTTGTCTTTGATCTTGGTGGCAGACTAACATCCATGTGATGAGTTATTTATATAAATAGTTGTGAGGGTTTATATAAACTAGCTGGGCATTATTTCTTTTTTCTTTTTTGATTTTTTGAGACAGGGTTTCTCTGTAGCTTTGGAGACTGTCCTGGAACTAGCTCTTGTAGACCAGGCTGGTCTCGAACTCACAGAGATCCACCTGCCTCTGCCTCCCAAGTGCTGGGATTAAAGGCATGTGCCACCATTGCCCGGCCTTGTTTTGTTTGTTTTTTTTTTTGGGGGGGTCTTATTTCTTAAGAAGGTTGTTTCGGTATAGATTAGAACATGCATATGGCTAACCTTGTATGGCTGTAGGCTCAAGAAGAAGTGCTCTGTTTATACTGTGGTACAAGGACAGGATCTGCAGTGACCCTTCTACCTCATTTGCAAAACTTCAGTTATTGTTCTTTGAGTAAAGATGAGTCTCAGAGGTGCCCGAAAGAAAGAGACATGACTCCTCTGTTTTTAGGGGACTTGCTGCTCAGGAGATTATATTTGCTGAATGGCCATCACCTCAGTAAAGTCCTGTTGTGGTCATTAGTAGGATTTTGCCTCTTGAAGGAGGGCATTAATGGTTTTGAAAGATGCTAATCACCCCATGTGCCTTGTGTGAGTACCACTGCAGTGTTAAAAAGCCTGGCTCAGGGCACCCATAGCAATAGAACTTACACATGCCTGAGATCCTATTCTGTTCTGGAATGATCTGCTATGACTCACTCAAATGACTAGAACAGCAGTTCATTTAATTGCTGGTTGGAGCAGCTAATGCTGCCTTTGTGAGTCTGTGATCTGGGAAACTATGTTGTGACTGAATCAAGACCTGTACCTCTTTGAGATGTAGCCTATCTGCCTGTCTCAGTTCAAGCAGAGATCTCAGGACTTCTAGGCTTTATCTTTAGTGGGTAGAGGATCATGGGTGCTCCTTAGCAACAGGGAAACTGAACAAGAAAAGAAGGTAGAGGGCAGAAGTTCAGCTAGCTACACTTGACAGAGTAGCTTGGAGCCAATGCTTACAAGAGGGCAGCTTGTACTCCAGGGCAGAGAACAGTGGGAGAGAGCACAGGCTTTGCAGCTATTCAGCCCTGGGTTTGCGTGCTATTCCACTCCTTTTTTTTTTTTTTTTTTTTTTTTTGGTTTTTCGAGACAGGGTTTCTCTGTGGCTTTGGAGCCCTGCACTGGAACTAGCTCTTGTAGACCAGGCTGGTCTCGAACTCACAAAGATCCGCCTGCCTCTGCCTCCCGAGTGCTGGGATTAAAGGCATGCGCCACCACCGCCCGTATTCCACTCCTTG
The DNA here is from genome assembly GCA_028555095.1 of Dicrostonyx torquatus. NCBI lineage: Eukaryota > Metazoa > Chordata > Mammalia > Rodentia > Cricetidae > Dicrostonyx > Dicrostonyx torquatus. Next base: position 1,273,552 of record JAQHUG010000288.1, read on the forward strand.
TATAGGACCCCAGTCCGACTGGGCTGGCCTCATGAGAACTAAGGGTGAGAGCTCCATGCCAGTGAGAGAAGGACTCAAGATCTAGGGGAGTTCAGAAACAGCGACACTTGTAACATGCCTTCTCTCCTTAATTTGTGAAGAGTTTTAGAGTTTTGGTCAGAAAGCCGCCTGCCATTGGATTCAATTGAGAAGGTAAATCTATAGGGGCAGGTAGGCAGATGTAGAGTACTACCTGTTGACCAAAAGTAAAAGCCAACTTCTCTGTTATGGAAACATTAGGAAGTCTTTTACAGAGATTGTCTCATTTAGTAACTCTATTAGCTGATGCAGTATTGTGAGAGAGCTGAAGACAATGGAACCTTCAAAAGCTTAGGTGACTACCCTAATGTTCTTCACTGAGCAAAGATACCGAGGCAAGGTTTGAACTTGGGTTCAAGAAGCTAAGGCTAAGCTCTAGTGCCAAATCTAGAAATTTTTTTTGTTTTTTGAGACAGGGTTTCTCTGTAGTTTTGGGGCCTGTCCTGGACCTTAGCTGTCATAGATCAGCCTGGCCTCAAACTCACAGAGATGCACCTGCCTCTGCCTCCCAAGTGCTGGGATTAAAGGCGTGCGCCACCACCACCCGGCCCAAATCTAGAAATTCTATGACAAATAATTTAAGGTAAAAATGTTCTTTGCTCCACCAATGCAGGAGGAGACTTTAGTTACTTGACACAGGGAAGCCACAGCAAACATGTTTTACCTCATCATAGTTCATCACTTAAGGTAGCATCATTTTCTTGCCTGTGATCAATGAGTGAGATTTTGTAAGTGAAATTATTTACAGTTAGGTCTTAGTTTATACCACCACATCTTCCAGAATCTTGTATTAGACAGTAATGTAGATAGTTAAGTAGTTAATGAAACCACAATATAAAGTGTCTGGTGAAAGCATGTTGGACCAGAATCAATGTGAAATAACTGATAATTAGGTAATGACAATACATAATTGTATAATAATAGAAGAGAGGTTTTGGTCTGTTTTAAGCACTGCGGTTCCAAATATTTCACTTATGGAACTACACAAAACCCATGTGCTTTGTAAGCTTGCCAGAGAAGGTAGAATTGTCAAGAGAATCATTAAGTTCTCTTCTCAGGTAGGCGAAAGAAACTGTAGGTTTGGTTTGGGAACTACATAGACTAGCCCTCAAAAGGGAGAATGGCCTTGAGGTCTAGAAGGAAAGCCAGGGGTTCCCAGCTGGGGGATTTGGCTGAATGTGTAGCTAGTGGACCCCTAGAGGATGGTAGCTTGTTCTGTTAACTGTTCAAAAGAGCATTCTTCTAGAGAACAGGACCCCTGAGGGTCTGTGGCCGGGGCTGCTGTTTCTTACTGGTAGAGGGGGAGTCAGCCTGGTCTAAGGTAGATCCCTGCTCTGTCTGACATAAGTCTATACCTCTACCAACTGTTATTTCTGCCTCCATCTTTCCTAATCTTGCTTACTTGGTCTCTGAAGTTTGGTTGCCGCCTGCTGTCGTACTGGGGCCCTTCCTACTCCTTACGGAGGAAACCCCAAGGATTGTATCGTAAGTCTTATGTGCATTTCTCTCTTTATTCAGGCTACTACCACCCCACTTCTGTAAGTTAACCTTCATATCCATCATACCCTAACTTGCATTATCAGCAGACCCAGCATCTGCTGGACAGTAGGGCCATGGTTGTGTCAGTTCTACTGTGTATTTTCCCATTACATGCATACACGTGTGTATGCTGACTAGATCTTTCTGTTCCTTCACTGGTCACCATCAAAGTATTTTGATAACGTTGTCAGTCCCAGAAGTCCCCTAGAGTCCACACTGATCTCACCGGTCCTAGTGACACGGCTTTCTCATGGCCCAGCTGGATAACCTTGATCTCTGAGGAGTGTTAAGAGTCAGGATTTGTAGAGTGGATTTAGATGGGGTGCAACAAGAGATGAAAAAAAACTTGTACAGGGAAGTTTTCAGAAGAAAGTTGTGGAAAATGATACCATAGGCTCAGTTCAGGGGAGATCAAACTCCATGATATTCCAGAGAAAGGGTGGCTTTCCAGAATATAGCAGAAGTAGTAACCTTTCCCTTCCAGGGACATTTACCCTCCTACTCAGAGCCTTGGCATCCTACCACATTTCCAGCCTTTCAACAACTTCATTTTATAATTAAAATAAGTTTTCATATAAAAATTTAGAAAATAATAACCTATAATTCAACTACTTAAATGAAATTATTTTACATTTTGTTTTCTTAGTGTATTTGTATACATATGCATTTTAAACAACTGGGGGGGTCAAACATAATATACATTAGTTATACTTTTATAATCTTTTATTTAGCAGTATATTGTAATTTGTTTATTTTTCTTTTTGAATAGAAGGATAATAATCTGCTTCAGGGAAGCTGTGAAAATAAGAGAGCTACCAGTAATCACCCTGCCTGAAGCCAGCCCCTGCTTGGTCTGTGCTGACAGCCTGCTCCTTCCATGTTCTGATGTGTTGTAAGCACAGTCTGCCAAGCCGCTGTTGCTTGTTGGATCTTTAGATTGTCCTGAAAAAGGTTTTCATTACTGGAAATAACATTTTACCAGATGACTTTGTATAAAAGTTATAATGTAGCCAGACAGTGGTGGTGGGTGCTTTTAATCCCAGCAGAGGCAGATGAATATCAGTGAGTTCAAGGCCAACCTGGTCTACACAGTGAGTTCCAGGATAGGCAGGACTGTTACACAGAGAAACCCTGTCTCAAAAAAACAAACCAAAAAAAAGTTTCATTGTAGTTTTCTTTTTGTAGGATAAATTTGCTAAGGCAGAGAATATACCTCCTCAGTTTGCTCAAAAAGTGTACATTTCCATGAATAAGTGTCTTTTTTTTCCATACTTTTTATAGTTCTAGAAGGCTATTTGTTTTTCTTTCTTTTTTCTTTTCTTTTTTTACGATTCATTCTTAGTTGGGTCTGTCTGTCTGTCTGAATCTGCATGTTAAGTACTGGTGCCCTTGGAGGCCAGAGGTGGAGTGAGCTGCTGGACATACATGCTAAGATAAGAACTAAACACAACCCTCTGCAAGAGCAGTTCATGCTCAGCCTTTGAGCTGTCTTTCCAGCCGCAGAGGGCTAATTTTAAAAAAGTCGTTATCAATTGATAGCCAAAAAAAAAAATAATTGTTTGGATTTTATTATGGGACTGACAAGGTCTCTTCAGCTGTATATGTATTATTATTTCATGAGTGTGTTACTTTAAATTTTTAAATTTGTGTCTTAACTATTGAAAATTCCTGTTGCAAGACTTCTTTCCATTTTGTCAATTCCTCCCTCCCTTTAACGATGATTTTATTTTACAGTTAGGAATTTCTAGAGATAATCAAATCCATCACACTGTGCCTTTGTATTTGTTTTATTTGCTTTTGTGAGTAGAAAACTCCTTTGCTCTGTAGTAGAAAATGTTTGCCTATTTTTCATAAAAGCTTTTTTTATTTCATTTTTCATACAGTACTTAGCAGTTTATAGGTATCCATTTTACAGCTCTGCTTAACAATGGTGCAGTTATTACAGATTGGCTTCAGAATTGGCCAATAAAGCTCCAATCTAAGATCACCAATGGAGACGGGGGCAGGGCAGACTTGGGCATAGAGATTGATATTACATTCTCTGACCCTTAGCCCACCCCCAGCCTGGAAGTAGAAACTCAAGATAGCTGTGGCCACAAGCGCTGAAGAGTGGAGACTTGAACTGGATGGTAGACCTTTCCCAGGCACTGACTGCATTCCAGCTCTCTGCCTGGAAGGGGAGTCCCTATCTCCCAGCACATCTCTACCCCCACATGATCTGGCTGGCTCTTGACTCACTTTGCATGACTCCACCTCTCTTTACTCATAACTCTGCCCAGTCCCACTCCTTGACCTATATTAATTGACTCCTAGGAAGCCACAGCCTTTTTCCTTCAAAGAAATGTCTGAAGTCCTCGTGCTTCTATGCCTTTCCATTGGACCAGCTTCTTCAGTGTTCCATGTTTACACCCAGGATGGGTGCCTGGATAAAAGGCTGTGCTTTTCCCAGTCCCGGTTAGAGGCTCCCCCAAGGCATTCTCACTCAGGGACAAAACCTGTGTTTGGAGCAGCACTAAGCAGAGTTAATGATTATCTGTTTTTAACAATAGTGTATGCACACACATTTGCTTTCTTCCCTTGTTCACTCACTTCCGGGAGACTTGCAGGGACTCTGGACCCCATATAGATTTGATTGGCACAGGGAAGAGGATCAGGCCACTTCTCTGACAGCTTGGTGACCTTTGCTGAAACCTTTTCTTGGTATCTTAGACCCTGTGATCACAACTCATCAGCTGTGACATCCAGTGAGAGGAAGTACAGGCAGAAGGGAGAACTCAGTTGTACCTGTTTAGTGGTGCAGGAGAAGTGGGGAGAAGTACAGATTCCTGAGGAACCCACTTCATTCATCACTGGTCAGACGCTCTTGCAGGGTATATGTCACAGTAATTTGAAATTACCCTAATGGCTTTGTTAGGACTTGAGTTCAAGAGACAGGCAGATCCTGAACTTGAGGCCAGCCTGGTCTAGAGTTTTAGGACTACACAGAGAAACTCTGTCTTGGAAAAGCCAAAAACTTGGGTTCAGTGTAGCGCAGCTCTAAATGCCCTTGATTTTTTTGATGTTGCTTTGATTTGTTTTGGGGAATCATTCTATAGTTCCAGTGAGCTTTGAAATTGGGAAGCCATCCTTCTGTTTGAGCCCAAGCATTGAGGTTGTGTGAGCCACCATGCCTGAGTGCTTTTTTTTGTTCTGTTTTGAGACAGTGTTTCTCTGAGTATCCCTGGCTGTCCTGGGATTCCCTTTGTAAACCAGGCTGGCCTCAAACTCACAGAGATCTGCCTGCCTCTGCCTCCTAAGTGCTGGATTAAAGGAGTGTGCCACCACTACCACCTGGCAACTGGTTTCTTTTTATGTTTTGGAGCAATTAAGATTTGGGAGCCTAACTTAGTATTTCATAGCCCTTAGGTGTCTGGTGTAGCTGTGTTATCTCATGCTGTATCCAGTATGGAAGAGAGAAAAATGAACCTTGCTATGTATAACTGTTTCCCTCTGGTCTTGTTTTAACTATGGCTTTTGAAGTTAACTAAAATCATTAGTAAAAGATACCAGGTCATAGTTGGGGTTATCTCCTGGGATCCAGTGTGAATATCTGTGTATTTAGCTCCATACTCCTTTTTTTCTCACATCGCATTGTTTGGAAATGGTCAGGGAAATGATTTCACGTTGCGCTTGGAGTTGTAAATGAACGACTGTTGGGATTAGTGGTGAGAGGATAGGAAGTCAGCCAGTATACACGGGGAAGGAGGGTGCACTATGGGGTGTGAGTTAGATACTGAGTTGCACAAGACGAAAGAAGTCGGAAATCTTGATGAGAACGTGTACAGTGGTGGAAGATCCTGTTGCCCTCCTGACCCAGACATCTCAGCACCTAGAGGACATAACAGGACTTGAAGATGTGTTAGGAGATGGCTGGCTCTGGCATCACTTTCCAAACCTGCTAAGCTTTTGCTGAAACATCAAAAAAGACTTTTTCCCTTGAGTGAATGTGCTTGCCAACTTATACCCTGCCTCCACCCATTGGAACAGGAAACTGAAACGTGTTAAAACAGTCCTCCCATTCATTTTTGTCTACTTCTATGCCTCGTTATAGGTGTCTCCCACTCCCACTGTCCACTCCTGTACTTCCAGAAACGTTAGTTGATGAGAAATTCTGTTGCGTAATCTTTAGGCTCTTAAAGGCAACAACAGGCCCAGCAAAAGCCTTTCTAAAACCTTGCTTTTGCCTAACATCCCCTGGCTGCTGTCCCCATGTGACCCAAATAAACATGAACATGTGAAGCCTATAAGGCTGTTTTGTTTTAAATAGCAAACATCTCCACTAAGCTCTGGAGCAGATGGGCTGTTGGGGCAAGGGAAAGGCCAGCTATCAAGTCTGTATTCACTTCACTTTTGCTTCCTCTCCCCAGACGAGAGGTGCCTTCAAAATACTGGTCAGAAAAGTGCTTTCCTTTTGTCACAGAACTGGTCCCTTAGCACTGGGCTTTGATCTGTAGACTCCATGGTTATGTAAGTGCATGGGCCACTTGAGGAAGACAGGACAAGCGGCAGTCTGAGTGAAGGCTATGGTGCTGACTCTGCAAAAATGGGAGTACCATCCACGTCCTGCATCTGTATCATCTCCTTTTGCTGTATTATGTGTAGGTCCAGTCCAGCCACGCCCAAAAGCAGGTAGCTGACACGGGAAAGAGAACTGGGTTAAAGCTAGCGCCACTCTCTTAGGAAAAGGCTTCTTTGCCTAGGACTGGGCTGTCATGGTTTACTCCAGCTTCATAAAGTCAGTGACACCAGACATTTTGTGTAAGGGCGATTTCGTGCTCAGCTCCACATCCTACAATTCAATATATCAATATCAAAGCTCCGTTCAACTGTTCAGGAGTAACGCCTGAAAGGAAGAAAGAGAAGCTTCACTTCTGTGCCCCTGACACTCTTGCAGCCCTTGAAGTGGGTACATACACTTAAGGCCTGCCTCAGAGATCTCAAAGGTTTGCTTTCTGATGTACAGTGAATCCCAGAGGTCTCAAGAAGGAATGGTATGTCTCCACTCTGCCTGCACTGGTTAACCAAAGAATTTGAGACATTAGCAGGTAACGGTCTATGCCTAGCACTGGACAACAGAAATTGGATCTACTCCATAGTACCCCTAATCATCCGGCGCTTTTCAATGTTAATGGAGCTTGGCTTCCACCAAAGAAGCCAAACACTATGGCGGGCTTTAGGTACAGAACATTTCTGTGCTCCTAATCAGTAATATGTAATTGTTTATACCCCTCTCTGCACATTTTTTTTTTTTGGATGGTCCTTTACTTTGCGGGGCGTAGGGTACAGGACGAGATGGTGGTGAGAGAAGTCTAACCTCAGATCTGACTTCTCGAAGAGTTTGTTGCTCATGGCACAAGGAGTAGTTGGGATCGCCCCTTTTCCTGGGCCTCAATTTCCTTATCTGTGAAGTGCAAAGATTTGAGCAAGTTGACGTCAAAGATATTTCTAATTGTACTCAGGAACGGTCCTAAGAGTTGGAGCCAGGATAAAGGCTGGCTGGGAAGCCTTGGAGAGAGCGCGATTCCAACCCAGGGCAGCGACCCCGCCCCGCGCCCAGCGGGCAGCCCGGGTAGCGCACAGCTTCCGCCCTCCACGTTGTTCCTGGTTTAGGCTACGCCTCCTTGGCCTGGGCTGTGGACGCTTTGCCTTTGACCACTGCTGTCCTGGCATCACAACGAAGGGTGTCCTTTGGAATCGCACATTTTTTGTCTCCGCCCACGTCAGACACGAGTGGACAAAGAATTTAGGGAAAGGGAACAGTTGATTCTGAATTGGTGGATGATGTAAAAAGAAGGGGATGGGCCTGAGCAGGACTGCGGAATTCCCCTTTAGGTGTTCTCACCCTACGTTCACCCGGTGGCCTTATCCGCACCCGCTGAAACGACCCTGCAGACGCTGGCCCTTTAAACTGAAGGCTGGCGGCGCGGGGTGTCCATGTGGAGCTGCTCCATGCCGTGTTGTCCTGCCCGCCCATTGGCGGGCGGCCTGGTGATGTAGCCTAATAGGATGCGAACGCACTGCGGGGGGAGGAACAGAGACAAAATCCGGAACGGGACCAGCTCTCCCGTCCCTCTGTCAGTATTCTGCTTGCTGCTGTCAGCTCCGCCCAGGGGCGGATCCCGGGGGAATTGCGACAGACCGGACGGTGGCGGGATTTAGGTCGTGTCTACGTGGGCCGTAGAGACCTAAGGGTCAGATCGTAGGTTTCCCTGACTTGTACTACAGTTATCTCAGATAACCGAAGCCACGGGTTTTCCGTTCTTTCTCTCAGCAAGACAGATCTCGCCATGAATGCCCCGAGCACGCATCCTCCGTTTAACTTGTGGCTGGCCGCGGAGCAGGGAGGGGCAAGGCGGGAAAGCGGAAACTGTGGAAGCCGGGTTCCACCTTCTCACCCCCACCCAAGCCACGTGTGCGCGCGCGGTGGGCGGGGCTATCCCTGGCGCGACCCCGCCCTCTGAGACGCCGCGGCCTTACGGGCGGGGGCTCCGGTCCGGGCTTTGGCTGCGGCCCCGGTGTAGTAGCGGGGGCGGCGGCCGGGGGCAGCGCGGCTCCTTCCCTTGTTGTGTGTGTCGGTGCCTCCTCGCCATCTTGTTGCAAAGCCCTTTCTTGTCGGCGGGACTCCGGGGGCTGTGGGGCGGGAGGCATCGGAAGGGAGGAAGAGGAAGAAGGAAGGAAGAAGGCAGTAACGCCTTTTTTTATTTTTTGCATCAAAATTGTTTTAATTTGCAAATTCTTATTTTGCAAATATTTTGGAGACATTGATTTTCCTCCCCGTGCTCCCCCGTTCTTTCCTGAGGAGTGCGCTGCGCCGCCCAGCCCTGTCGCCCCCCGGAGGTGATCCGTCCCTCTTGCCGGCCCGCCAGCCTGACCTGTGCTTGGCTCGCGGGCCGCAGCCTCGGCCCCGGCGCGCCCCCGGCTGCTCTCGGCGCGATGAGCATAGAGACGCTACTGGAGGCGGCCCGCTTCCTGGAATGGCAAGCGCAGCAACAACAGAGAGCACGTGGTGAGCGGCCCGGCTGGGCCCCTGGGGCACTGGGCAAAAGGGGAGGCCAGTGACCCCGATCCCCAAACCCACTGGAAATAGTAGGCAGGCACGGGCTCTCCACAAGAGCTGCTGTCCTGGAGGAGTGATGCGAGCAGTGGAAATAATTAATGAATTCATTAACATGCAAAGAGGGACCCAGCTTCTGCGGGTGCCACTCTAGCTGCCTGGCACCCCCCATACACCTTCTGTGGGGAGCTCCTTAGGTGTGGGCGGGCGGCGCCCTAGGTACCATTTGAGGATGTGTGAACCGGGGGATGGGGAGAGGGATGTTGATGTGTGGGGGTGGCAGACCCGCGTGTGCGTGCGTGTGTGCACCAAGATATGTGATGGGAGCTGGGGGAGAGCGGATGAACGGACGTGTACACGGGTGTTTGTACAGCACACGAGGGGGCGTGTGCGTAACTGGGTGGGGGTGGGGAATACTCTACGCGGAGCAGCTCTTTGGATTTCCTGGCCTCGGCAGGAGGGTGCGGGGAGCGCTCCCGGCAGACCGACGCGCTACTTCGGGCGGAGGCGGCCTTTGCAGAATGAAATGACATCGCGTGTCTTATGATCTTGGCCAGCCCCGCCTGACCCCGCCTCCCAGAGTAGGGCTGGGTCGCATGTCTAGGTTTGGCCGAAAGCTGCGCTGATTGGGTGCATGTGAGTGTCCCGCGGGTCGCTGGGGGCAGTCACCAGGCCCCCCTGCCTTTCCCTGCTTTAGCCGGTGTGGAATGTGGCGTGTCTGCGCGTTTCAAACCCGCTCTTGGCTGGAATGTTGCGTGTGCCTGCGTCCCAAGCCCGTTGGTTACACGAAGTGGTGACGTACGCCGGCCCCGCCCTCGACCACGTGCACGGGGGACACTCCCGCTGGGGACAGTGCGGCCAGCCCCCTCCTCGCTGCCTCGCGCTCGCCCGGGGGTGGGGCTTGGGCGGGGTCGGCGAGGGCCCGTGAGTCGGGTTGGGCTCGAGCTCCGGTTGCTGGCCACCTCCCAGGGAGAGCCTTTGCCCTGGGTGGGAGGAGCTACGTTCACCTTGGCTCTGGCCGGATCCTGCTGTTTTTGATCCTGTAGTGAGGGAAACCCTCAGAATCTCAGGGTGACATCTACAACTAACATTTCCTCGCTGACCCACTAATGATATCCCTAGGGCCTTCGCCCTTCTTCTGGCAACATCCTGGCCACATTGGAATAAGTCAGCGTGAGAAGGGCAAACTTTGCGCGCCCTCAGAGACGAGGGTTTATGATCTCCACCCATTTTAGCGGTGGCCCCTAGCTTTCGTGTGCTGCTGAAATAGAGGCTGAATGGAAAAGACCTTAGCTTTCTAGACGCTTGCGAGGCCTCAGTCCTAAAATGATAGGTGCGGAGTGGTTCCCCTACCTCCACCCCCAGAACAGTGTTGTGGAGAGAGTTCTTCGCTCTCCTTTCTTTCTGCCTATTGTTGCTTCAGTGATGAGTCATGCAGGAGGTAGTAATGTGTGTGTGTTGTGTGTGCTCTCGCGCAAAGGCACGCGCACGCCTGCTGCTTGTTTTGCGCGGTAGGGCGGGAGGAGTGATAGCCGGCAAGGGGCGGGGGAGCTGCAGGTCTGTGGGCCTAGTCAGACCGACCAGCCTCTCAAGGTCAGGAGTCACTGGAGACGCGCAAGACCCCAGTGCTTAGATTTTTGCAGAACAGATGGTCTGGGGTATACACCCTCGTGCTCCTCCCTCTTGTGTTTTGGGCCCAGAGCAGGGTCAAGCAATGGACAGTGCTGGTGGTTAACCAGAATGACAAGTGTGTGGTTTCAGCGGCGGATGTGGGGAGGGGGAGAACGAGTCACCCGCTGCTACCATCAACACAATGCAGTTCAGGAGTACCAATTATATCCCCACCATGTACCAGGCAGTCTGCTAGAGGTGAACGGGATTGACCCTACTGCTGCCTCCAGGGAACTCTTATTTCAAGTTAGTCTTGAAGTGAGACCTCTACTGCTATGCGTTCACACCTGCTCAGTTGAGCCCCGAGCTGACCAGGAAGATGAAGGGGGCTGGTGGATACAGCTCTGCAGAGGAACCTAAGAAAAGCCCCTTTCCCTCCAAGTATGAGAAGCCGAGTTTAGCTCTCAGGCCCCAGCTGCTTGGTGTTGGATCACAGGGTCTTAGACGATGGTGGGTACTGGGAAACCCCATCTGCCACCAGGAACTCAAGTATGAAGGCCAGATTTGGCTTCCACAGGTTCAGATCCCCCACAGTTGATACCAACCTGCTGACCAGAACAGCAGACACTCTGAGGTATTCACTTCAGATAACCAACTCTGAACAGGGATGCTCTATCCCTTGACAAGGTCAAGCCTGGCCTAGACCAGTTTGCTCACATGACAAAACTGAGGATGTGCTGCGCACGTGAGTGACTGTGAGAGAGGAGGAAAGGGCAAGGTCGCGTTGGTGCCCAGAGGAGGACTTAGCTAGTCTTTGCTAGCCTTTGTGGAGATGACTTGGAGTGATCTCCTGCTTTGATTGGAGGGAGCTGGCTGGTGTGTGCAGAGGTGCCCAGTACCTGTCCTACTCGGGGTCTGCCTTATGCTACAGTAGCTTAGACAGCCCAGAGGGTTAGTGTCTGGGTGGAAGCTGGAGAAGGTGTGTGTATGTGTGAGAGAGAGTGGGGGCGGGCAGAGGGAAGAAGGGAGAGAGTCCCACACCTGTGGGACAGAACATTCTTTAAAATGTCCTAAACACAGATTGGCTGTACAGGAGATCCCAGGACCACTAGTGTGCTCTGCCCTCCAGTGCACTGGGAAGGGGACCCTGTGGGTAGGAAATGAGGCAGAGCTAGGAGCAGGAGCGGGAAGCTCTGGAGTGGTGCGGCTGGTCATGGTGCAGTCTCTGCTGTCTAGTTAGGGCTGACAATGCTGGGTGTGGTAGAGCCTCATTTAGTGAGTCCTTCCTGTATCTGGGAAGCATGCCTTCATGGTGGCAGGAAGGGAGGGGAGCTTTAAAATTCGGGCTCAGCTTCTAGTCCAGTACCCTGCTTTTAGGCTCCTCTGCCTATGGTGATTTAAAACACTTGTTCCCAGGCCAGTGAGACAACTCTGCCAGAAAGCACTGTCAGAGAAAGCCTAACTGAGCTTGATCCCAGGAACCCATGGTGGGTGAAAAGAAACGACCTGAGAATGGTCCCCGACTTGTGTGTATCCTCGCTAACACAAAATAGAGATTCAGAGAAGCCGTATTAGGCCCTGAGTTGGAAGTGTGTAGACAGAGATGTTCTGAGCCCAGCTGGAGAATGGCTCTGAAGTTGGAACTCCACAGACTTCTTTGCCACTGTGGTTTGTGGGAAGCTGCAGTACCTAAGTCACTGCTGACAGAGAGATGCCTGGGTGAGCTAGGCCTCTTTGGAGCAAGTCTGCCCTCCCCTTCGTGAAGGACAGGAGGGATGGGAAGAGGCCTACCCATGGCAGCCCTCAACTCTGGCTCCTGGGAAACAGTTTATGATTCCTTCCAAACACTTCCTCCCTACTTCCTCCTCAGCTCCTTCCTTGCCTTTTTGGGTCTGAGGTGGGCCTGCTCCTCTCACTGCCCATGCCCAGAAGACCACGGGGTCTTTGACCTCCTAGTCCCAGCCCCACATCCCATGATCCTGTTTGGGGATGTGTCCGTCCTCTGTTCAACATGAATACCACAAGCAGAAGGTCCAGGGCTCCTTCCTTTACCTGGAAGATGGTGACCCATCCCTGTGCAAAAGCCATAGCTAGGGAACCTAATGGTGGGGAGAGAAGGCCAGTTCCTGGATAGGGGGGGTCCAATCCCGTTTTTTGATTAGCTCTTGAGTAGGTCTCGGCTTTCTGCTGGGCTTTTAGTAGAGATGCTGAAGGACATGATCGTATATAAGGGTTGCCTGAGTGCAGTGGCCCTGCTCCACCTCTGCCTTTACTTCTCTGCCTGCCTCCTCCCTTCCTAAGCTCCGCTGTTCCTACTGTAACTGTTATTGTACAAGGGACACAGCCAGGACTGAGAGAAATGGGTCCTTACATGTTTGAAGAATGGACAGCTGTGTTCGTTGCTCTCTGAGGAAAAGTTGGGGCCTTGGACTTAGCCTGGGAATAAGAAGTCCCAGCCCATTTTCTCATCAAGTAAATGTGACATATTTGCCCTGTGACCTGGGGCTCTTGGGAGGAGGCTGGGGTGCAGATCGTCAGCTCCCAGTGACAATCCCAGGGCCTCTGGCCAGGTGTCAGGCTTGCGATGTAACTCAGCAAATCATTTGTCTCCTGAAACTGCCCACGCTCTAACAGGTGCCTGGTAAATTCTGTGGCAGGTCTCTCCCTTCTCCTGTGGTGGTCTGGCCTATTGCCAGCTCAGACCTCATCCATCCCTGTGTACACCTTAGCCTCGTGTCCTTCTGGATACTCCTGTTGGTTACCTGTCTAGTTATACAGCTCCCATCCCTCACTGCGCTTGCTCACCTTTTCATGAACACCTGACTTCCCCTAACCCAGCCTGGTGCCCCTATTCCTTTTTTTGTCCCACTCCCTGCCCCAGAACGTGAAGTTCCCAGTGGCAGGGACCAGGCTTGTGCTTTGTCTGTTCAGTAGTGCCTTGGGTGGACATGTTTGGTTGGCTGTGACTGGTGGCTCAGGCAGGGGGCAGGATGTCACTGAACCCTGACTGGAACAAAGTTAGGGGTGGACGGCAGGTTAAATAGGGGCCCAGCATACTGGGCTGTGCTAAGGCCCTGTGTGTTCTCTCTGCATAGAGGAGCAGGAGCGCCTTCGCCTGGAGAGGGAAAGGGAGAGAGAGCAGGAGCAGAAGAGGGCAAGTACCCTGGCCAGGTTGGCCCATGCCCTGCCTGTGGATGAACCCCGCATCGAGGCTCCACCGCTACCCTTGTCGCCACCGGCACCACCACCGGCACCACCGCCACCTCTTGCCACCCCAACTCCACTGACTGTCATTCCTATTCCTGTAGTGACCAATTCCCCACAGTCTCTGCCCCCGCCTCCACCTCTGCCCCCAGCAGCTCAGCCTCTACCCCTGGCTCCTCGTCAGCCAGCCCTGGTCAGCACCCCTGGACTTAGCATTAAGGAGCCAATCCCCCTGCCCACCAGACCACAGGTGCCCACCCCTGCTCCCCTACTGCCTGATGCGAAAACCACAGTTGCACCCACTGGCAGTCCCAAGCCTTTGCAGCCCCTCCCTACGCCCATCCTGACCATTGCACCACACCCTGGAGTCCAGCCTCAGCTGGCTCCCCAGCAACCACCCCCACCCACGCTTGGGACCCTGAAATTGGCACCAGCTGAAGAAGCCAAATCCAGTGAACAAAAGAAGAGGCCTGGGGGGTGAGTGGGGCGCGGCAGCGGGGCAAGGAGGATGGGAGACTGGGAGTGCAAGAGAAGGTACCCTGGCCAGCTAGCTCTTCTGGGAATGCCCTGTGCCACTTAGAAGTACCTCTCCTAATACAGCACTACCGTGCTGATGGTGGGTCTTTCTGTTGTCAGGCCCACAGCAACACTGGAGATTACAGCGGGCATTTCCAAGCCTTTGCAGAAAGTAGATTCTAGAACCCTCCAGGATCCCTTTTTAGTTGGACCAGTGGGATGGAAAGTTTCAGGGGCAATGGGTTATGTGCGTAGAGGTGCCCTCCAATGGGTAGATGGGCCCAACACTTCCAATTTACAATGTTGGGGACAAAAAAAAAAAAGCCTACAACACCTAGTCATTGGTGGTATGGGTGGTGTGGGTCCGGAAAGCCGGACCTGAGCCTCCTGTCTGTCTGGGTTTCAGGATCGGAACCAGAGAAGTCCACAACAAATTGGAGAAAAACAGGTGTGTGTGCACACTTGGGAGTGTGACTCTGGGCCCGCCCCTCCCGGACTCATCCACCCTTGGTCCCTACCTCCTGCTGCTGTGCCCTCTGGCGCTGGCTGACTAGTGTTCACCCCTTTTCCCCAGGAGGGCCCATCTGAAGGAATGTTTTGAGACCCTGAAGCGCAACATCCCCAACGTGGATGACAAGAAGACTTCGAATCTGAGCGTGCTGCGGACGGCGCTGCGGTATATCCAGGTATGTGGGAGGGAGGCAGGGCTGGGCGACGCCGTGACGGCCACAGCGCCAGTTTCCTCCTGCTACCGGCAGGCTCCCCCGCCCGCCTCCACGCGGGCGCTAAGCACATGGCCTGGCTGACGTCAGCGGGGCTCCCAGCCCGGGAGGGGGCGGGTAGGAGGGCGCCTGCGCAAGAGGGCGGCGGCGGCGCTGCACTTTTCGGCCTTCCCCTCCCCCACGCCCCGCGTCCGCTCGGCCCGCGGGTAACAAGGGCACGAAGCGGGCCCAGCACCTCCCTACCTGCAGTACCCAGGCGAGACCTGGACTCGGGCCAAGGGCAGTCACTAGTGGGGGAAATGAATCGGGAGGGACGTGGTGTCTGCGTTCACCTGGCAGCGCACAGGGTTACGATCCGGGTGGGGCACTGAGGCAGCTGGGGTGACGGAGCGGGGCCACTGAGCCTTAACTATTTCCTGCCCGCGTGTGCGGGGAAGGAGTCCCTGCTGGTGGTGTCTTCACGCCCCGCGGACACTGGCGATCCTCTGCAGCAGTGCGAGGTTGCTGTCGCCCTGGTAACCGCGCAGGGCTCCGCGTGCCCAGGAGGCAGTGAGGGGGATGGGCGCGACCAGGCTGGGCGGCGCGGGAGACCAAACCGTTGGGGAATGGGAGGGACCTAGCGCTCCCGGCGGCGCGCGCGCGGGGGCAGGGCGAGCATCGGGGTTTCCGTCCACCCACTCGGGATGCTCGCGGGAGCGAAGCTGCATCACAGCTTCCGTAGGAGGGTGTCCGTACCCCAGCAGGGCTTTGGTACCTGGGTCACAAGCCGGAGGTAACCGGACCCGGTGTTTGAGGCCCCAGGCAGCTCCGCCGAGGCGCGCGCCTCTCCGCCCGCCTCCCGGAGCTTCCCGGCAGCTGGGGGCGTGGCCGGCCTCCCGCGGTGACGCAACGGACAGGTCCGCGTGGGTGCGCGCGTGCCCCGGAGGGGCGGGGCCTCGCTTGCAGGCCAAGGGGCCTGGCGGAGGGTGTCCAATGTCCTGTAGCTAATTTCCGTGATAATTTTACTGACTTAAGGCTTGGGCGTAATTCACTTGCCTTTACCAAAGCAGTCCCTTAGCACATCTCTGCCTGCCGTTATGCCGTGACATTTTTTTTTTGAGTTTAAATTTCCTCATTTGTTAATGCTAAGTAGAAAAAAATAGTACCATAGAGATGGTAGAAGAATCGAAATTTATGCAAAAATCTTGAGGTCTCTAGACATTAATAGGAATTGTGACTGCGAAGTAGGAGCAAGGCAAGCACCTTTTTATAGATGTGTGCTTGGGAAAGGGAGCTTTGCATAATGTGTGGATTTGAAAATAGCTGCAGTAGAAGCAACAGAAGGAAGCTCCCTAGGATCAGGACTAAACTGACAAGGAAGTGGGCGGGGCCCCAGGCTGTTTCTGAGAATGCTTGCTTGATGCTGGTCACAGAAGCAGAAACAGAAGTCACAAGATTCTAGAAACCCAGCAGGGTGGTGGTTGGCCGGTGACATAGGCCTTTAATCCCAGCACTTGAGAGGCAGAGGCAGGTAAATCTCTGTGAGTTTGACACCAGCCTGGTCTGCAATGTGAATTCCAGGTCAGCTAAAGCTGTTACAGAGAGATCCTGTCTCTAGAAATCAAAAGAATAAAAGCCCCCAAACAAAAGATTCTGGAAACCCTGTGTAGCACCTGTTCATTTATTTGAATGGTTTTGGTTGTGCCCTCGGTTTGTTTCTGAGAACCAGAGACCAAAGAAGGGGTGAGTTTTAGCCTGTCATATTTGCCCTTGTAGCGAGCAGATCCAAAATGCACATGCCAGGGACTGTGCCTTGACAGGTGGTGGGATCAGTTTTGAGGCATTAGGAAAGTGTTGGGAAAGGACATTGGTGGAGGCCTGCGTCATCCTGGGTGGTTGTTTCTTCAGCAGGAGGGAGGGAGAGACATCCTTGGATGTAACGATGGTAGGAGCATGACTTGTCTTGCAGAGAGGCAACAGTGACTAGGTGAGAGCTGAAAGTTGGTCCTGGGAAGAGCAGTGGCAGGGGCCTTAAGGACCTACGACTTCAGTGGTATGTTCAGAAAAGAAAGGCTGTAGGAAGGTCTGTCCTGTTGCCACTTGCCCTTAATCTCAACACTCTGGAGAGAGAGGCAGGTGGATCTGAGTTCCAGATCAGCGAGGCTTGCGTAGTAAAACCCTGTCTAGGGGAAAGGGGTATTATAAAGGGAAGGGGTATGGAGGTCTCAGGTGGTGTCCAAAGTTGCCTGGACGTAGTGAAGGACTTGAAAGCCGCAGTGGACAGAGACAAGGAGAATAGGCATGTATCCAGATCGACACCTGAAATAAGTGGGTTTAGAACAAAGCCCTGCGGACAGAGAGCTTAGCTGAGAAGAGGACTCACCTAGCATCTCTGCTCCTGTGGCACTGCAAAGCAAAAATGAAGCAGTGTGATGTAACCTTTGACCCTCGGGAAGCTCCGCAGGGGTCTCCAGGCCTGTGGGCTTAACTGTGAAAAGGAGGGTGTTTGACCCCTGATGCTTTCCTTATCTGCCTGAACCAAAATATAGCCTCCCTGCAAGGAGTAGATAGAGTTGAGGATGGTACTTCTAGCCAACAGTCTCAAGGTTCAAGTGGGGACTGAGTCAGCAAGGGCCTATGGTTGATGTGACCTCCTCTGATGTCATATGCAGCTCTCAGTGACAGAGCCAGGTGAGAGGACACATAGGTGCCATGTGTGTTCGTGTGTTAGGGTAAAGACAAGGTCTTTCCTACTATTTCTAGCAGAAATATGAGGAGAAGCAGGTTAAATTGAAGTCGGGGTGGTAGAGGGGACACCGGGTGTGGAACTAATGACTAATGGAACTAGTGTATCAAGGCCAGCATGGCATGATTGTTTGAAGCATTTGCTTACGGCCTCAGAAATGTCCAGAGATCGGGGCCACTGGAGGAGTGTAGGGAAGTGGGGTCTAGTGGTAAGGGGATTGGATGCTGTACCCGGTCAGGAGAAGCTGCTGAGCTGCTGCTAGGTCATGGAAACAGGAGACTGAGTCTGCTGGGTTCCCTTTGACGAAGGAAATGTCGGGTAGAGGCTGACATCTTGAAAGGAGGGTGGCAGGCTCACAGATCCTTGTCCGCCCCATCCTTGTCCACCTGAGCGAGCATACTACTGACCGCTGATAGGGTCAAGGATGGAAATGGACTGTAGAACAGCCTTATAATCTCTCACTGACGGGACAGGGACCATGTGTGGTCTGGTGAGCCAGGGCTAATGAAGGCCCATCGGACAGACTCCTATCCAGTGCTCAGAATACAGTAGGGGCACTGGGAAAGGCTGCAGTAGAAGGAGATGCTGACAAGGCCCTGGCCCAGGGAAGGCTAGTGGAGGGGCTTGGGCTCAGGTGTGATCTAGGAGTAGAAGGACCAGGTGTCGTCTGGTGAAACGTCCCAAGGCTGAAAGAGCCAAGCAGGTCAGCTGGGGCCTACACTGTAGAAGCTGAGAAAAACCCTTATCAGCTCTCTCACTTGCGTGTTCACTGTAGCAGTGTGTCCCCCTGTAGGCATCATCGAGAGACTGACTGGACCCCCCCTCCACTCACAGAGGGGCAGGAAATGTAGGCAGGGGATCCACGTGAACATCAGCACACACAGGGTTCAGAGACAAGCTCATGTGTGGAGTGCTCCTGGTCTCTGCGCTTGGAGGTGATCCTATGCTCTGGAAAGTTAGATGTTCAGGAGCAGTCGAGAAATGGACTCTGGTGTCAGCAAGGGTAGGAGTGTCTGCCTTGCCTGATGGACACTACAGAGTTGACAAACCTAGACTGGGAGACAGAAGAAGTGGGCTAAAGTGTTGGGGTCTGGAGGTCATGGAGGCACTTTTGGTAGGCAGCTGACAACTGGGATGTGAGCTGACCTTTTGGAGCAGTTTCAAAGCCTGTGCAAAGCGGTGAGGCTTCAGATGGGGCAGGGCCCAGTATAGAGGGGGCATTGTGGGTAGGGAGACTTCTGTGTTCTGAGGGAGGCAGAAATAGTCTGTGATGAGGAAGGGCTGGTCTGGACCTTGTGGTGAAAGTCCCTAGGGGTGTACAATCAGACTTGGGGTGCTGTGGAGCTCCCCAAGATCCTTTGTTGTTGGCAGGTGGGGCACACCACAGGTTTATCAGGTTCAGCATTCTGTGGGTCTGAAGGGTTGTGGGCAGGGTCCTGCGTGGGGAACACTGTGAATTGCAGGCTGGAGGGGAAGCATGGGTGGTTGCAGCTGAGTTCAGGGGGAGGAATGGCGCCAGCGTCATTGCCAAGCAGATAGAAGCCTGCAGTAGAGACCGTGCTGTCGTAGTCTAGCAAGTAACCCTCCTGGGACACAGGTAGCAAGGAGATGCATGAGTGGTGGAAAGGAGTGCAGGTTCTTTGGGGGACAGTAGCTTCAGGGAGTGAGGTGTAAGATGAGTGGTGGGAGAGGCCGGGAGGGAGTGAGGGGGTTGAGAGACTATGAAGCCGTCCCTGGGGGCCCAGTCAGGGTAGTATGGAGAAGGGTCCCAGACTTGGATCAGTGCTAGCTTTCAGTGGTGCCTGCTTAGGCACCCACAGTGACTCAGATGCTGGTTTGGGCAGCATGATGGGATAGGAGGCAGGGTGGCCTCTCAGCAGCTTTGGTCACTGCAGATTGTGCAGTGGTTTTCAACCTGTAGGTTATGACGCCTTTGGTGGGGAGTCATATATATCAGCTACTTACATTATAATCCATAACAGTAACAAAATTACAATCGCGAAGTAACAAAATAATTTTGTGGCTAGGGGTCACCACAACATGAGGAACTGTATTAAAGGGTCACAGCCTTAGGAAGGTTGAGAACCACTGGTTCAGAGGTTTTGAGGCCTATGGAGCCTGTGGCTGCCGCTAAGGGTACCCTGCTGTCCCTTGCCCTGTCCCCAGTCCCTGAAGAGAAAGGAGAAAGAGTATGAGCATGAGATGGAGCGGCTGGCACGGGAGAAGATTGCCACGCAGCAGCGCCTGGCAGAGCTCAAGCATGAGCTGAGCCAGTGGATGGACGTACTGGAGATTGACCGTGTGCTCCGGCAGACAGGCCAGCCTGAGGATGACCAGGCCTCAACCTCCACAGCCTCTGGTGAGCCTCGGCCCCTGTGCTGGTCCTCCCACCCTCAAATGTTGTCCTTAGCTCCCCTGAGGGTCTTTCCTGCTAGAAAAGAGGCCATCTGTCCCAGCTCCATCATACTGACCTCCAAGGACACCTATGCCTCCAACCACTTGTTCCCCAAGCTCTTCTGACCTGCTTCCTGCCCTGTGTTCCCTGACAGAGGGCGAGGACAACATAGACGAGGAGATGGAGGAAGACCGGGCAGGCCTGGGCCCACCTAAGCTGAACCATCGTCCCCAGCCGGAGCTGCTGAAATCCACCCTGCCAACCCCCAGCACCACCTCTGCGCCTCTGCCTACCCACCCGCATCCTCATCCTCACCCGGTGGCCCTGTCTCCTGCCCACCTCCCTGTGCAGCAGCAACCACCACAGCAAAAAACCCCTTTGCCAGCTCCTCCTCCCACACCAGCTACCCCGACTCAGACCCTAGTACCAGCTCCAGCACATCTTGTGGCGACTGCTGGGGGCGGCTCCACAGTTATAGCCCATACAGCCACCACCCACGCCTCAGTCATCCAGACTGTGAACCACGTTCTGCAGGGGCCGGGGGGCAAGCACATCGCCCACATTGCCCCCTCCGCCCCCAGCCCTGCTGTGCAGCTGGCACCTGCCACACCCCCCATTGGCCACATTACAGTGCACCCTGCCACCCTCAACCATGTGGCCCACCTCGGCTCCCAGCTGCCATTGTACCCACAGCCTGTGGCGGTGAGCCAACCTGTGGCAGTGAGCCACATCGCCCATACCCTTTCGCACCAGCAAGTGAATGGCACAGCCGGGCTGGGGCCCCCAGCTACTGTCATGGCAAAGCCAGCTGTGGGGGCCCAGGTGGTGCACCACCCCCAGCTGGTGGGCCAAACAGTGCTCAACCCTGTGACTATGGTCACTATGCCCTCCTTTCCTGTCAGCACACTCAAGCTGGCTTGAGGATGAGGCCACTTTGGCCCCCAGTGGGGGCAGGGAAGGGGGACCTGACTGTCCCTCTCCCACCCACCAGCTCCACACATTCCAGCCAGGCCCACCCCACCCACACCACCCCCAGGCCTCCTAGGGGAAGGGGGTGCAGAGACTCTGAGCCAGGGGAGGGGCCCTCCAGGGATTTGGGTGCAGGCAGAAGTTGTCCTGCTGCACTAGGACTCGGTAGACGTGAGGACGCTTTGGTGGACATACTTGCCTGCCCAGCCTGGTGCCACTCCTGCCTCCCTACCTTGTCTACCCTGAAGTCTGTGCTGTGGCTATGCTCTCTGGCTTCTTCCCTGGCCTGCCTTCCTGTGCTGTTGCTGCTATTCCTCTGTCGGGTGAGGTGGTCGAGCTTCCTGGCCTCCCCTCCCCAGCCTCAGAGTCCTCTGGGACTTATGTATAGGAAAGAGAGCCCCCAGAAAAATGAGGAGTGGGTGGTGAGGGGCCCAGCTCTGAATACAGGTGACAGGTCCTAAGATCTGGGGTGAGGACAGGTGAATGCCTGGGCCTGGGGCTCTAATCCACCTGTAGTCACTGTGATTGGTTACAGTAGAAACTTTTTAAAATGAGCATCAACCAACAATAAACAAAATGCAGGCTGGTGCCAAGTTTTCCACACCTGCCCCTGGGCTTTGACCTCTAAAGAGCAGACTGAGCTTAGGGCTGGGGAGGTGGGACTGGCAGTTCTGCCTCCCACCCACTAGGCCTGGGAGGAACTCCTTGGGCTTGTCACTCACTGGCCTAGTTCCTTGCTCTGTCCAGTGCTTCCCCAGGACTCTAGGTTTAGGTACTGCCTTCAGCTTAGGAAACATGGACCAGCAACGGCTCCAGGAGCTAAGCCACTGCTGAAGTATTCATGAGCTGAAATCCTGGGGCTTTTCCCGTCTCCTTTCAGTGGCAATTCTGAGGCCCCTTCCTGGTGGGTGATGCACTCCACTGTGGAAAGGGCCTTTGCTGGGCTAAGACAAGGCTCATCGGGACTGAGAAGAGTAAGGGTCCCGAGCTTAGGGATGCTGTCTCCTGCCGCTGCTTTTGCAGACCGCTTGGCTTCCCTTTTTCAGTAGATATTTATTATAAGTGGCCTTGTGTCAGACACTCAGTTACACGTGTGCACATTCAGCTCCCCACTGAACACTCACCAATGGCCTTTCAGTGTGGGGCAGGAAGCAAGTGTCCCCAGGTGTGAAGTTTGCACTGGGGCAAGTCAAGAGGCCAGGAGGGCTCAGGGTCCTTGAGATGACATTGTGAGCAAGGCACTGAGGCCAGTGGAGGTCTTGAATACATTCTCCCTTGAAATAATCACTCAGATGCTTCCGAACTCACAGGTCCTTCTGGCCCCGGAAACCTCCCAGGGCACATTATTATGTCGCCAGGGGTGGGGAAATGGTGGCTAGGACCAGGTCTCTACCCCAGCGCAGAAATCCCCGCCCATAAGCTGGCAGCCTTCCTGCAGCTGCAGCCACTTCTGCCCACACCCTGACTCTGGGGGTCACCTCCGCTCTGCTGTGTTGTGACAAAGCAGAGTCTGGTGCTGGCACAGTCAGGCCACTTGATGAGCTCACTCCCACCCCCTTTCCCCTCTTTGTGTCTTGAGGCCAGTTTGAGTTCCCACCATTGTGTTGGCCTGTAGGCCTGCACAGATACCTCATCATCCCCCACCCCCCCACCAGGGGTTCCTCCAGATCTAGTGCCGAATGACGATGTCCAGATTGGTGATGATGGGTGTTGTTGCTGTCTTTGTTGTTTGTGACTGCTGTGTGCCCGAGTGGGCAGCCACCTCCCAGCCCTTTCGTGGGCATCTTCCCTTTGAGAGCTGTTAGGACCACATCTGTCCTCACCCTGTGGGACCGCCTGGCCCTTCCCTTCCTATTCCTTCCAGCCTGGGACACACATACACACCTTACCTCTCATGCGTGTTTTACCTGTGCTGTTTGGAGTGGCTCACTGCCTGGGATCTTTACCTCGGGGAGGAGTGGGGTGGGGGAAGAGAATGGTTCCCTGGGGGCCAAAGAAGGGCAGAGAATGCCTGGAGGGTAGTTGGGTCACCATAGTCTCTCTAGGAACAACTGCTCCTCCCCCCAATCCCAGGGTCCCACTCCCAGTCCCCAAAGAGGTGGCCCTTGTTTACAGTGAGGACTCGGTCACTGTGTCTCTGTTTCCTGAAATATGAATTGTAGCGACCCCAGACTGTAGAGATTTTTATGTGTTTGGGTACATCTGCTGTGTGGGAAAAAAAAAAAACTACAAAACCCTAATTTTGTACATATTGTATTTTTACTATTGAACTGTATTCTAGTGGCTGTTCATGCTCTGAGACTTTAGGTATTGAGACATGAATACTATCCATGTAATAAGCACTTGCCTGGAATAAAATATAAACTGAAATAAATCTGCACTGAAACCTGAGATGGAACTGCTAGCCTGCAGCATCTGGGTCATTTCATTCTGAGAGGCAGAGGCCTACAGGAACTGATTAGCTGGAAGCAACAAGGCTCTCGAAAGGATGAGGCAGGGGGATAAAGAAAGTTAGGTAATGGCCCCAGGTTACATAATTAAAACCCTGGTAATGGGGTTCCAGAGGTTGCTCATCAGACAACATTTGCTGCTCTTCCAGAGGCCCCAGGTTGGGTCTCTTAACACCTACAGCAGGTGGCTCACAACTGCCTGTAGCTCCAGTTCGAGGCTCTGACGCCCTCTTGTGGCCTCCATGGGCACCTGCGTGTATGTGACAGCATACATAGATGAGCAGGCGAATGTAAATAAAACATTTAAACAGCTTGTTAAGGTTGGAAAGACGGCTCAGTAGTTAAGAGCACTGACTATTCTTCTGGAGGACCTGAGTCCCAGCTCCCAAATGTAACTCCAATTCCAGAATGTCTGATGCCATTTTCTGACTTCTGTGAAGATAAGGCACACAAGGTACAGATGGACATGCAGGTGAAACATACACTTTAACAGAGCATGGTGGGTGTGGTGTGGTGGTGCATACCTCTGTAGGGACTAGAGGTGTATACCAAAGGCAAGTGGACCGCCGAGTTTGAGCCAGCCTGCTCTACAAAGTGAGTTTAGGCCTGCCAGGGCTACATGGAGAGACCCTGTCTTAGAAAACCAAACAGAAACATTGGGATGGTCTGCTCTTACTCTGAGATGTTTGTTTTCTGAGATAGGGTTTCTCTGTGTAGTCTTGGCTGTCCTGGAACTCCCTCTGTAGGCCAGGCTAGCCTCGAACTCACAAATAACCGCCTGCCTCTGCCTCTCTAGTGCTGGGATTAACACTTGGCCACCACTGCCTGGCTACCGTGAGATGTTTGAGGAGCAGCCACTGGGCAATTTTAGGAAGGATCTGGCCTCGCAATTGTGACCTCATGCCCTAAGCTCTGAGACTACGGTTCTAGGTCTTCCTTACACTTACACAATGCTGTATACTTCCTCATTATTTCAGAACATTGTCTTGTTTCATTGTTCAACAGCCCAGTGGAATAAATAGGGCAAGAACTAGTCCTTTTGAGCAAATTAGAAATTAAACTGTCAAACAGTTGTAGCTCCTTGGTTAGGATTATAGTTCTGAGCTCTGCTCAGTAACCTCAGCACCTCTGACCCAACCTTTGGGAATAGGTAGCAGAAGCTATCCCCCAGGATCTTGGTACAGATAGTGAGGGGCTTGAGGACTACTCCAAACCACTTTGGGTTCTGACAATTTGTTTCGCTCTCTAAAGCTGGATGAGGCTGGAGGTCCAGGGCCAAGATCTCAGCTGGGCATAGATGACCCTGCAACTCCATCTCTCCCCAGCTTAGCTTTAGACAAGGCCGTTTTGGAAGCAAGCGGTGGGGGACAAGATCAAGGAGCCAGTAGCTGCGCCAGGCTCCATCTGACCCTCAACCTCCTTTCTAAGAAAGTGTGTGTGCAGTCGTTACCCTCAGGACGAAAATGCTGGCCATATATGACCTAGATTCTTGTGCTAAGAAATGTCAGTTCCAATCTCCCACTGCCAGCCTCATCAGCCTGACTCATAAGGTGTGGGCGCTCTCTGCTGGTGGTGTCAGGAAGTGGAGCAGGTAAGAAGGCTAGGGTTAGGGTTAACACTTGGAGAGTGCTCACTTGGTACTGTGCCTGGTAACTTGTGCACTGGACACTGGGAACAGGATCAAGCCCTGCCCTGGGAATATCACCTGATATTTGGGGCCGGATGTACAGGATGGGCAGCAAGCCACTTAATTACCTATGCTCAAAGCTCTGCTCTATAAGAGTACTCATCAAGGAGGCAGAGTCACAAAGCCCAATGCACCAAAGAAAAACTTTGGTTCTCTTACACCAGTCTTGCTTTTTTTTTTTTTGAAGCTGTTGGATCATGGAATGAACAGAACTATCCAACACATGACAATTATATGTCCAGCCAGTACCACAAGTAGCCATCAGGGCTTCAGGCATTGCCAAATACATTTTATTGGTCTATTATATTGAAGAGTATAGTTTCTGAGCAAAACAAAATCAACCGACCAACCAGATGAACAAACAAACAAAAAACAAAAACAAACCCCCAAACCCCATACACTCTGCCCCTCACAGAACCAGAGTCACTAAGGCAGGCACATATTGGCCACCATGCTTGGTGGAGGCCAAGGAATCATGAACAAGGGTAGGCTGGCCCCACACAGGCCGTGCAGTACAGGGGCTAGGGAGGGCATTGCTAGATGCAGAAGGCTGCTGGGCCTTTCTCATGTTTTCCAAATGCAGTAAGTCTGTGAACCTTGGTGACTTCTGGGCAGGAGCCAGGCAAGTGTGGCCCCCATGTCCCAGACAGAGCTTGCATGTGCTCGGGTGGTGGGGATGACAAAAAGCAGCATGCCTAGGCCTTGGGTCAAGGGGTGTACCTTTGGTGGCACCCCTGCAAACTCCTCCAAGGGCCTTCTGGGTTTCCAGGCCTCTCAGCACCCCAAGAAGCATGTGGAAAGTGGAGCTGGCCTTGCTGCTTCTCACCAGGGATGAGATGAGAATACCCAGGCAATCCCCCCTTCCTCAGCCCCAGGAACTCATAGATATCCGAACAGGTAATGGGTATCCTGAAGCTCGAAGGTTTGTCCTTGGAAGGAGGTTGTGACAGGATTGCTTTCCCACAGAATCTCCCTGGGATCCCTCTGGAGAGCAGGCAACACCCACCGCCCTCCATACCACACAGCGAGTATGCTACTTCTGTGCAGTCCTGGGGATTTCTAGTGCACAGAGAGGGCAGGGTGAGGAGTGGCACTGTACAGACATGATTGGGGGGGGCTCATGGGGCTACTCTGGTGGCCAGAGACTATGGCAGTGCTGCTGAGGTGGGCTGCTCCCACCCAGGGCCCACATCTGGCTGCCCTGGAGTCTCAGGAGAGTGTGAAAGACAGTCCAGGTCTCCTGACCCCAGGACACATGCCTGAATAGGCGGCTAGTTGAGACCACAAAAGGTCTCAGGAGAGATATGGCACAGAGCTCCTTGCCCCATACAACTTCTGCTAGATGAGGCTCAGGCCACTGTAGACCCCACTAACCTTACAGGGCCCCAGGTTGACTGGAAGAGGCATTGGAAACAGTCCAAACTGAAGCTTCAGGTGGCAGTGGGGCTATTCTGTTGTTTGAGAGGGAAATAAGAGTAGCTGTCCCCCAAGTCTGTCACTCTCCCTGAGGCCAACCCTTCCCACCCAGTCATGACCTGCAGGCATCCTGACCCTCACTTGCCCTGTAGGGCCAGCACTGCCCATACTCACATCCCAGGCTCACAGTCACTTTGTTAGGTTACACAGCTGAATGCGCAGGGGTGGGGTAGGGGATGTGGGGTGAGGCAGTCTGGGCTATGATGACCTCGGCCTCTCCCTGCCGGAGCTCAGGGGCCTGGTACCTGGGCTCTCCACTTTGCAGCCTCTGGCTGCAGCTCTCACTTGTTGTCTATGAGCATCTGCACCTTGTGGACGAGGTCCCGGGCAATTCGCAGGATCTCCTGGGCGTCGTGGCGTTCAGCCCGCTCTGGGGGTAACATGGATAATTGTGGGGAGGCTGAGAGGAGCCCTGAGGCTAAGAACCCTGCTTAGTTTCTACCTGCTATGCTCCTGACATCTGCCTATGGGGAGGAACCCTAGAATTCCTGAAAACCCTCAACTCTGCCCAGTTTGGAACTTGGCCCCCATGCCCTGCTGGGGGTGAGGGAGCCAGAACGGCTGGATCAGCTCATACCATTGAAGAACTTGATGATGTCGGTGAAGTCCATGTTGTTGTCACGTATAATCTCTCTGTAGGCTTCCACCAGGGCCAGGGCGATGAACAGGACAAAGTGCTCTGATGAGATGTGCCTGGCTGCCCAGATCACTTCCCACACTGCAAACACGTCCTCATACAGCAGCTCTGGGGACAGTAAAGAGCTGGCACAGGCTGGATTCCCCTACTGCACACATGATTCCCCCACTGCACACAGCCTGGCTCGGCCTGGCTCCAGAACGGCAGTTCTATCCCCTACCCCGTCCCTTTCCTTGGTTATTTCTGCAAACTGTGTACGGCACATTCCCCAATTTCAGTGCTCAGAGAAGCTGTAGTTTGAACGAGAGTCCAAAGATCATCACCTGTGACAAAGCAAGCACTCACTGTCTGTCCTATGGAGACCATGTAAGAAACCATGGGCCCAGACAACCTTAGCAAAACTCAAGCTGGGCAGGGGCAGGACCGAACAGTAAGCAGTGCAGTTAGAATACCACTGACGTAGGGTAACAGGGCTCTCCTGCTGCCTGACCTCAGTCCCATGGCCTTTTTTTTTTTAAAGGTCTTGCTATGAAGCTGACACTGGCCTTGAACTCCTGATAACTCTCCTGTTGCAGCTTCTGGAGTACTAGGATTATAGGCATGAGCCATGATACCCAGACCCACCCACTTCTCACCTCTTTTAAAATCCAGCAGGAACCAGCGGTAACAGAAGTAGAAGTGGGTATAGTCTCCGTTTTGGTGCATCAGCTCAAACAGCTCTGAGTCCAAGATCTCATGGTGGAGAAGGAGAGACACTGAGCTGAGCTGGTTCTCTGCTACCCTCCCACTACCAGTGCTCTTAATCGCTGAGCCATTTCTCTAGCCCCCACTAATTAATTCAGTGTTTGTATATATGTGCCTACATGTGAGCACACTATGTGTTGTGTGCTGACCAGGGGACAGCCTTAGGTGTCATTCCACTGGTGCTGCCTGCCTATCTTTGTTACTTCATGGGTACAAGGTCTTTCACTGGTCTGGAATTGAGTAGGCTAGGTTGTCTAGCCAGAGATGCCCAGGGACCTGTCTTCCCCTTCCCACACTAGGATCATAAGCTACTGTGTGGCTTTAAAAACAAAACTACTGGTGTAAAACTCAGCTCTATTGCATTTCTTCAGCCCTGCTGACTTACTTTTTTATTTTTGTTTGAGATAGGTTCTCACTCTGTGCCTAGGCTCACCTTGAATTCACAGCAATCCTGATCTTGCCTCAGGCTCCCAAGTGGGGTTTCAGGCATGAATTATGATGCTCAGCTACTTTCATTTAATACATACATTTGTGTGTGTTTGTGTGGATTAATTTAATTAATTTTCAGACACCTCATGTAGTCAAGGCTGGCCTCAATCACTGTGTAGTCAAGCTGGCCTTGACCTCCCTGCCTCCACATCCCAAGTGCTGGGCACACACATGTGCGGGGTAACAATG
>JAQHUG010000288.1:1306255-1327866 GCA_028555095.1 Dicrostonyx torquatus
CTGCATGTTATTACTGTGTGTGTATGGTGGGTGTGGGTCTGCATGTTATTACTGTGTGTGTATGGTGGGGGTGGGTCTGCATGTTATTACTGTGTGTGTATGGTGGGGGTGGGTCTGCATGTTATTACTGTGTGTGTATGGTGGGGGTGGGGGTGGGTCTGCATGTTATTACTGTGTGTGTATGGTGGGGGTGGGTCTGCATGTTATTACTGTGTGTGTATGGTGGGTGTAGGGCTGCATGTTATTACTGTGTGTGTATGGTGAGTGTCGGGGGTAGTGCTGCCTGTGCCACAGTGCACACAGGGCCACAGGACAATTGTGTGGAGTCAGTATCTCCTTTTGGGGATCAAGCTCAGGTCATCAGACTTGTGCAGAAACTGCTGACACCTGCTGAGCCATTTTGCCCTCCCAGACGCAGGCTTTTACAAAAGCCAGAGCACAGTCTGCTCACAAGCAAGGGGTTAAGAACAGTGCATGGGAGAGAGGGTGTCTTGTTAGACATTTAAAGAAATGTTTATTTTATGTATATGGGTGTTTTGTCCATGTGTATGTCTGTGCATCACATGTATGCAGTGCCCATGGAGGCCAGAAAGGGCATCAGATACTCTGGAACTGGAGGTACAGGTGGTTATGAACAGCCATGTGGGTGCTGGGAATTGAACCCAGGAAATGTGGAAGAGTAGCCAGTGTTCTTAACTGCCAAATCATCTCTCTGGCTGGAGTTATATTCTTTCAAGTCCTGCTCTACCTATATTTTCTGTTAGCATTCATAATTAGTAAAATATCAAGAACAAAATTCATCTAAAGATGCCTTTTCTTTCTTTTCTTTTTTTGAAATAGGGACTAAGGTAACCAGGATGGTCCTGACTCTGCTACGTAGTTGAGACTAACCTTGACCTCCTGATCCAACTACTTCTGCCTCTAGAGTCCTGAGATCTCAGATGTGTGACAGCAAGCCTGGCCTTTACATAGTAACTTGTTAGTTCAGCATAAAAAGTGATGGGTTTTACCATGGCATCTACACACTTATGTGTCATAGTTTGGAAAAAGACAGTTTTGAAGGGGGAGGGAGCCACAAAATGGTGGTTGGAGAGATGCTCAGTGGTTAAGAGCACTAGCTGCTCTTCAGAGGACTTGGGTGGATTCCTAGTACCCATATGGTGGTTCTTGATCATCCGTAGCTCAAGTTCCAGGGAATCTTATGCCCTCTTCTGACCTCCACAGGCACCAGGCACACATGTGGTACACAGGCATACGTGCAGGTAAAACACTCATACTCATAAAAATAAGTAAATTTTAAAAACAGAACCACTTATGGGCTGGGCACTGTACACAACTTTTATCCCAACACTTGGGAGGCAGAGGCAGGTGGATCTCTATGAGTTCAAGGCTACCATGGTCTACAATAGTGAGTTCCAGAACTCCAAAGTGAGGCCCTGACTCAATAATAAACAAATACTTGAATATATAGACAGAGCATACCTGTAATCCCAGCTAAGGAGGCTGAGGCAGAAGGACAGCTAAGGCCAGTCGAGATAGAAGGGGCTGGGGAGAGGAAAGAAAAAAGAAAAAGAAAAAGGAAAAAGAAATTCAAATCTGGGTGGGGCAGCAGCAGCAGGCTGCAATTACTGCCTGCTGTTCTCAGGGCAGAAGGGGAAGGAAGTGAAGTCATAGGAAGAACATTCCACGAGTGCTCTGCCAGGTCTGCACAGTTACTTATACAGGGTGACAGAAAACTGTAGAGAAAGGACCCTGCCAGTGGACAGCAATGGCTCTCTAAGCACTCCTCTGTTCTTCAGCCAATAACATTTCATAAAGCCTCTTCAATCAGAGGCATGGGAATGGAGAAGTCTGGAAACAGAGGCCAGATATGGGATTCTCTAGCTCCAAGACACTGATCTCACCAGGAACAGATGCATTTCTGGAACTCATGAGAACCTATGACTACTTTCTCTACAAGGAGGGAGAAGCTTCCCCAAATTCCAGGAGACCCACTTCCCCCTACTGCTCAAAAGCACCACAAAGCAATGGCTTGTTTATTGGTGTGAAAATACCAGAAGTTGCCCGTTCTTTAGTTGAAATTTTGAGCACTGACACCTGAAGCCTTTGCCCAGGACCCAACTGACAGTACTGGAAGATGGCCCCATGCTCAGGACCCTTGTGCATGAGAGATCCGTGGGCCCCACTAGCCCTCCCCACCAAGCCCTTCCGTCAGTCTGGCTCACATCATTGCTGATGGTGGAATCTCGGTGCACCAGGCGCTGCACGTGGCTGTCGATGCTGCTGCCCGAGGAGAACTTAGTGAGCGTGGCTGGATGAGCTTCCCGCTCCCGCTGCCTCACCACCACCTCGCAGGCCTTCCACTCTGCCAGCACCTGCTGGTACCTTGCTGCCACAGCTGCATCCACCTGTGCTCAGATGACACCATGACCATGAGGGGAGGGTGCCCAAAGGGCTCCTCCTCAGGGCTGGGCAAGCACTGGAACTCAGCTTAGAGGGGATGCTGAAGGTGAGATGGCTGGACTGGAGCAGGCCCTCAGGTGAAGGCCATGGGCTGCTCTGTTACCATCTCCCTCTGCTGTTTCTAATTAGGAGGGGCTGAGACTCCCGAGGCTCCCTCTCTGGGGTCACTTGCCCAGCTGCTAGTTCCTTGGCTCCGTCGGAGCAGGCTCCCTTACCTGCTCCATCTCTTTCTTGCTCATGCCAAATTTGTAGTGGCCAAGCAGGAAGGGCCAGACGTCTTTGCGAATCTCATGCTCCACACCACCATAGTACACCTGCCGCAGGAGCTCCAGCTCCTTGTAGTTCTGAGGGAGCCAGAGGTAAAGACTATGCAGCTTCCAGTTACTGTGGCCCAGTAGCCAAGCCACATCCCAGGAAGAGCTGGGCCTGACCTTTAGCAGCTTTACTGAGCCCAGTCACACCCTGCTCGGGGCAGCCATATTCTCTTGTTCTGTGGTTATAGCTATAAGAGATCTTGTGTCAACATCTTCCTCACAGGGTAGAGCAAAGCTTATCAAATCTCAGATCAATATGGGAGTAGATTGGATTCCCAGCCCAGTCCTTTCTCATGTAGATGAGATCAGCCATACATCTCC
Organism: Dicrostonyx torquatus; assembly: GCA_028555095.1. Taxonomy (NCBI): domain Eukaryota; kingdom Metazoa; phylum Chordata; class Mammalia; order Rodentia; family Cricetidae; genus Dicrostonyx; species Dicrostonyx torquatus. The sequence continues at coordinate 1,309,354 of JAQHUG010000288.1, forward strand.
AATGCATGCCACCCCATGGCATCAGTCTCGCCTATCATGGCTTTTTCTCCCCTATCCCGCCTGAGACAGGATTTCTCAGTAGCTATGGAGCCAGTCCTGGAACTTGCTGGAACTTATTCTGTAGGCCAGACTGGCCTCGAACTCACAAAGATCGCCTTCCTCTGCCTCCTGAGTGCTGGGATTAAAGGCGTGCACCACTACTGCCTGACCCATACCATGTTTTACCCCAAATGACCATTCAGTTTGGAGCAGGCAGCTACACGTAACTGTTGCCTCCCAAGTCCCCACCCCATGCCTCTGCTCTTGGAAGCCCAGTTTGCACCTTTTTGTCCTTCTGATACTTGCTCCACACATCCTTGGTAAGGCCACCTGAGGCCCCGGGGGGCCTGTCTGGTGGGATAATGTTGTGATGCACCAGTGCTGACAGGTGGGTCCTCACTGTGGACAGGTGGCGACAGTAGGCCAGCCCTACAACGGGCAAGAAGGAGGCTGTGACTGAGATGCTTCACCACCCCCAGCCCCTCAGAGCCCCACCTCGCCACACACTCACAGCCATAGAAGGCCCGGGACACAATCTGCCTCTTCATGCTCTCACACAGCAGCCTGAGGGGCAACCTGTGGAAACATCCTGGCTCAGAGGGAGAGGACTGTAGCCCACTGGTAAGAAGGGCTGACACTGTGGCTTCAGGGTGCAGGGGCTGTGTGTGTGGAGACTGGGGTGTACAGCTTGGCAGTACAAGACTGGCCCCACCCTGCCAGCCATCCTTCATATAGCTATTGGGGGCCCAGACTTTAACTTTGCTCCAGTGACTCTTTTTTTTTCTTTCCAAGACAGGATTTCTCTGTGTAGCCCTGGTTGTCCTGGAACTCGCTCTGTAGACCAGGCCGGCCTCCAACTCAGAGATCCACCTGCCTCTGCCTCCTGAATTCTGGGATTAAAAGGCGTGTGCCACTACCACTCGGCACTCCAGTGAATCTTGATATCCTTATGTATAAATGGAGACACTTCAGGATCCCCAAAAATGTCAGGTTAAAAGTGAAGTAACAGGTGAAGGAGAATATTCAGTCAGTGGGCCCAAAGTGTTCCCATGTTGCTTCATACAGGGTAGTACTAAGTGTTCCCAGACACACAGCCTGACAGTGGGACTACGTCCATAACAGGAAGGTGACCGGAGTATGGTATCTATTACATGGAGGTACAACCCTGGACAGTCACATGGTCCTCACCTGCTTTAGGAAGGAGGTGGTATCACCCCATTTTGCAGGGGAGAAAACAGAGGTTTAGAAATACAGAAGTGGCCCGGCAGTGGTGGTCCACGTCTTTAATCCCAGCACTTAGGAGGCAGAGGCAGGTGGATCTCTGAGTTCAAGGCCAGCCTGGTCTACATAGTTGAGTTCCAGGACAGTTGGAGTTACACGGTGAGACCCTGTCTCAAACAAAACAAAAAGGACAGACAGAGGCTCACAGAGACTCAGCAACTTGCTGTCATGTAGGTAACATGAATAAAATCTGAATCCAGGTCTGTCCAATTTAAAGAGGCTACCCTGACATGCCCAGGGCAGAGCTTGTAAGGCCAGGAGGATACATGTGGCTATGCATTAACAGGAGGCTACTTCCCGCCCTCCCCACTCACCTGTCAGGAACACAGCTGCAATGACTGGGGGTTGCATATGGGGAGCTACTGGAGGAGCAGGAAAGGCAGGAGGAGCCCTGGCTACACAGCGGCTCTAGGTGCCAGGCTGTCAGGCTGGGTCCAAAACCCTGCATCTCAATCATGTCACCAGCATCTGAAGGCAGGAAGGGGCCAAGGTCAATGCCTGGTAGGCTTCCTCCCCCAAGTGCCCTTGCAGCATGCCCACCTCTGCCCAGAGCTGCAGACGAAATCGCCCATTGGTGGAAATTCACAAGGTGGTGCCTGCCTGGTTGAGAACCCAGGGGTGGAGATAGTGGGAGGGTGAGGGTGCCTGACACTGTACAGCTTCCCCTAGCCTGGAGAAGACAGAAGGTGGCTTTCCCATGTAATGTAATACTTGGACTGAGTTGTGGGTGATCAATACCATCAATACCAGAGAACACATGCTTTCCCAGAGGAAAGGCTAGAAGAGCAAAGGCCTCCACTCCCAGACACTGACAGTTAGCCCTGGCCTTTCAAGGCCAGCCTGCTTCTCTCTCAGATGCTCGGAATGTATCTGGAAGCCTCAGTATCAATGACCAAAATCCCTGAGGGAGCCTCAAGCTATCTGTCTCATTACCCTGAACCATCCCAGATCTGGCGGCCCGTGGCTAAGTAGGAATGGTGCTTCCTGTCTAAACCAGACACTCTGAGGCCTGCTCTGAGCTGGAATGGAGGGGAACTTCCCAGGGCTGGCAGGGTGGAAGTAGTGTCTGGGCACATGAACCCAATGATCCGACACACTAGTCACAGCTGACTATGCATGGTGCAGTTTCATAGACAGAGCCTTGGGCACGTCTGGATGTGTGTAGATGGCGCTGTCCCCGCCATCCCTGTTGATCTAAATTAGAACTGAGTCAAGACTCTTGAGAGTTTTTAGGGCCAGAGTTGGGTAGAAAACTGTCCAGGATGAATATCTGCCAGGAGCTACAGAGATGAAACGCAGTGAAGGTGGGAAGAGAAAGACTGGTGTCACCTTGAGGGAGGGAGGTGCAGGGAGAGTGAAGGGTGAGGAGCTCTGTGTGCTGAGTTCTTTCAGCAAAGGTTCTCTAGGTAAATCTGGCAAAAGACCCTGACTCCCCACAGTCTGCAGGCCTAGGCCTGGTGATTTTAGATAGCCAGACTCCAGCTCTGGGTGTGCCTTGGTGGAGAGGGCTGAGCAGATTTCCCTCCAGTCCCCTCAAGGGCTGCCCTGCCTTGTCCCCCCAGGCCCACGGGTAGAATTGTGTCAGCATCTGGCCCTTCAGCTCCACCAGGAGGTAAATTAAGGGAATATATGTGGTAGGGGGCTGCGGCTCTGGGAGTGAGGGGTTGCAAGCCATGCTGAAGACTTCGGGAAGAGCAGGGGAGGATAGAGCAGGTAGTGGGGCTGGGCACCTAGCTCATGCTCCTGCTGCAGGCAGGAAGTCAGCTGTGGGAGGAACTAGGGGTAGGGGTAGAGGTGGGTGGTGGGGAGGAATCAGCCCAGCCAGGCAGGCAGCAGGCAGCAGGCAGGGATGGTGACAGGCACAGAGGGTGGAGGATGGGCACAGAGGGAAACAAGCTCATGCCCAGAAAGCTGGGCCCAACCAAGGCACGTCTCCTGGGTCAATGCTCTTCACCTTAATTCTCCAGGAAGGAGCTGAACCAACCAGCTTTGCACACGCTACACTGACAACCCAGTGCAGACAGCTGGAGCTCTGAGGTGACGGGGTAAGGGACTGGTGAGGCAGCAGGCTGGGCAGGGGTCTGCTGGGTCAGCTTTGACTCTGCTCTCTCCTCTGAGCATGAGGAAAGTATAAAGCAAACACTCAAGGTGGACGAACCCCACAGCCCCTAGGACTCCGAGTGAAAGGTGCCTGGCCTGGAGCAGAATTAGAGTGAACAGCATCTCTGCTCGGTAGGGGGCAGCGGGAAACGGAGGGGGAGGGAAGAGACCTGGACGCCCTGCCACTTGAATCACATGCACAAGTCAAGCATGTTGCAGGCCTGAAAAAGCAATGGCTGCAGAACTCAACAGTGTTGTCATTATGGACTGGAGTGCAGAGGGGAGCTCCCATCCTCCATTCCTACTCCCCACTTCCCTATACCTATACCCCTCCCCCAAGTACTGGGAGCACAGGGGATAGATTGTGGATTCATCTAGTCCCTCAATTCTACAAAAGAATACCCATATGACTTCCAAGGCCTCTGAACTCCATGAGCTTGGAAATTTGATCTTAGGTGCTTCAGTCCTAATACTAATCCATGGGCTTTCTTTTTCTTCTGAGATCTCAAGTTGCCTGGGTTAGCTTCAAACTCATGTGGCTAAGGCTGATCTTAACCTCCTAGACTCTCCTCCCCTACCCACAAAGTGCTGCAATTACAGGTGTGTGTGCCACTCCACCCAGCAGTCAGTGGCTTTCTACTGCCAAGAGGTCAGTTTGCCAGGCAATGAGCTCAACGGTCCCACACTACTCAAGGCCAGTTAACCCGTAAACAAGCTGTGCTGTTCAAGTCCATGGTGCACAGAGCTAGATGGCAAGTGTGTGTGAGAGTAACCTAAGAGTCAGTATTCCATGGCCTACAGGACTGGGGAGGAAGGCAGACCTGTGGCAGGAAGAAGAGCAGCTGGCAGGATTGGCTGAGGGGTGCTGGGTGTGTTCTGAGCCATGGGCCTGGCTGGCAGGAATAGGAGTCATTATTACTGGTTGAGTGACTTGGCTGTGCCCCTTAGCAGAACTCTGTAGAAGTGTAAGGAGAGAATTAGAAGGAACAGCATCTCTGTAAGTAGTGTAATATATATTAGGCGCCCTCTGTAACAGCGAGAACCAATTAACTTTGTGGGCATAGACGCGGTGGGGACTGGGGAACTCCCTTGCATCTAAGAGCTAGCCTAGTTTCTGCTTCTCTGTCCAGCCTTCCCTGGAGCCCTCTCTAGCTCTCATGACCCTGGTTGATGGTTCTTCAAAGAGTGGGGTTCCTCACCAAGACAGCAGTGTTAGAAAAGAATTTGGTGGGCAGATGAATGCTGGGACAATACTGTGCTGTGCTGTTTTAGGGGAGGAGATCCCTGCCACCATGGATGTTGGGGTCCAGAGTACAGGACACGTGGGTAACTTCACTGGCATGGTACCTAGCACCAGTGAGAAAACTGAGCTTGGAGATGTTGAGATACTTGTTCAAACCCATACAGTGAACCAGGGGCATGTGGGGCAGGAATTCAAGTTGCTGCAGGTAATCTGTACCTGGACCCCTGTGCTAAGTATGTCTAGCTTCATGCGCAAGTACCAGGTCTTCATGCTAAAGCGCTATAGCCCTTATGCATGTTGAGAAGACCGGTCCTTGGGGTCTCCTCTCATGATGACCACTCACCTGACCTGTCCAGCTCCTACCTTTACCCTATCTTGCTAAGTCAGAGTTAGAAGCATAGAAGCAGCTGGCCTCTCCTGTCAGCAGGAAAAGAAATACAGACCACCATCTGGCATATGCCAGTGTGACTGGCAGGAACAGGGAGTGGCTCTGAGAGCCATTCAGGACATCAAGTGGTGGGTCATCAAAGAGCCAGCCCTCCTCCCAGTGCTCTCTTTCCCTCTCAGTATAAAGCAGCTCTCCTCAACCAGAACCATTTGCTCTGCACATCCCCTCTTCTTGCTAGTACCTGTTTGGCCTCCCTGTGTTCTCACTGTTCTGCCTTGTGACAGAAGGAAATGGCCCTGTGTGCAAGTCCCCCTAATGCCAACACTGCTGTGTGAGCCCCTGCAGTGGGTGGCAAGTTGGCCCAAGGGGGTGAGGGTGGAGGACGAAGGTGAGTCGGGGTAGGGAGGGATAAAAACCTTTCATCAGATTGGGAGCTGTGAGGTTCCGCGAGCAGATCATTGAGAGCATCGCGTGTAGTTTATCCTCCTCTTCCTCATCATCGTCCACCGAGGCCGCACGGCTGGCCGCTAGGTGGTGGTAGTTAATAGTGACTGCTCAAAGAAAATAGCGAGAGAGGCAGAGGCATGAGGACCCTAGTCCTGGGCAGGAGAGGTGAAAGGTGTGGAGAACCTGCAGGGCCTTGAGGAGGGAGGGGGTGGGGGTGGGGCCATCTAAGGACCTTCTGCTGGTTATCAGGAGAGGATGAGAGGCTCGGGGCTAGGAGGTGGCTACAGAGCTCCACTGTTTGAAGGGGTCTTCTCTAGGAAGAACAGAAGAAAGGTGTGTATGTGTGTGCATGCATGCGTGTGTGTGTGTGTGTGTATGTGTGCACGATGCACTCACATGCATGTACCTAGATCACTAGCCCTGACTAAGGCTAGCTAGGACTCTGGCCAGATGGATCCCAATCTATCTTTCTTTCTTTCTTTCTTTCTTTCTTTCTTTCTTTCTTTCTTTCTTTTTTTTGGTTTTTTGAGACAGGGTTTCTCTGTGGCTTTGGAGCCTGCGCTGGAACTAGCTCTTGTAGACCAGGCTGGTCTCGAACTCACAGAGATCCGCCTGCCTCTGCCTCCCGAGTGCTGGGATTAAAGGCGTGCGCCACCACTGCCCGGCCCAATCTTTCTTTAGTTGCTGTCATGGTCAGGCTGAACATGACTTAGAGACAACTGCAAGCCCCTCATTAGAGTATAAATTCAACCTTATTCTTCCAGGGTCTCCTCAGAGCCATCCTCGAGGACTGAAGGTCACTCAGCTGAGTTTTAGCTCTTGCTTCCTGGCTCACCCTCTAGGGAGGGAAGAGGGTCTTACAGTGATGAGACCAGAATGGAACGTGTCAGGACTGAAGGAGGGAAACAGGCTGCAAACTGAAACCAAGCCAAGCCTGAGGTGAAATGCCAGTCCACAGCACTGTGGCTGTAACTAGCTGTCTCTTGTCTGGCACATTGGGGAGGAATGGAGGCCCCCAAGCCCAGGCCTTCTAAGCCTATTGGGCCATTTGTACTACAGCGATCTGTATGAAGCCTGAGTCATCTGCCCATCAACAAAGACGTGTAACTGTGAACAACTTGCTGGCACAAGTTAGGAAATGCAGGGAGGGGTAGGTGGCCTGGGTGGCAACAATCACTGTGGACTGACAGATCCCCTGCCCTCATCTTCAAGACATGCAAGTCTGATACAGAGAAATGCACAGGTGGTAGAGTCACCGAGCAGAAAGAGCACCGATGTGGAGGTACTTCGCCATAGACGCCCTGAGGCCCAGGTGCACTGTGGGGCCCTTAGAGCCACCTCAGATCCCAGCCCTCAACAGCCAAACTCCAGGCTTCACCTTCTCCAGATGCAGCCCCTGCTTCTGCATCAGGAGCTGGCTTGAGGACTTTGGTGCTAGAAGTGAACTTACACTGTCAAGGAAGCGCAGTGCCTGTACCCAGGCTGGTTTGTGGGGCTAAAGAGGGCTGGAGAGTTCACTATCTTTTACTTCAGCCTGAAGAGGAATGGAGAGCTTCCCACCGTCTATTAATATTTCTAGTCTTTCTTTCTGCATCATGGCATGAAATATGACTAAGGAACTTGTATGGTGATACCTGGGTCTGCTGAGCTGAGAGCCTCAGGGTGACTTGGGGGAAGACAGCTAGGTACAAGACAGGGATGATCTGCAAGTTAAGGGTTCAGCGGGGAGGCCATAAGTGATGAACCCTTTGTCTTAACCTGGCCTGGCCAGTGGGCCTGCCTGACCCAAATGACACCGTGCTTCCACACACCCTGAGCATTTGTCACAGGGAATGTGGGGACACTCACTGTGCTCATGCCTGTGCCCAGGGTAGATGATGCGGAACACATAGTCTGTGGCCCGTCCTACACCGAGCTCCTCCACGTCGACCGACCGTATGCTGCTGCGTTTCCGTAGCTTGGGGAAAACCTTGCCCTGTGGAGGGAATGGGTGGTCAGCTTGTCCAGTGCACAGTCCCACCCAAGGTCCCACCCAAAGCTGTTCCTGAGAACTGTGTGCTGGAAAGGAAGAGAGGAGGCCTTCTTTCTCCCAGCCCTGCACCCAGAGCCTCCCCTGCCAAGGTACCTTTCCCTGCTGGGTCCACAGCGGGGGCTCAAGCTGTCCACGAGGCAGCAGCCCATTCTCCAGACATGACAGAAAGGACAGCAGATGTCCTCCCTGTGGGAAGTGCAGTGGCGGCCTCTGGATGCCATCCTGGCTCACCAGCACAAGCGTGCCACCGCTCTCTGGTGGGGGTGAATGCCCGCAAGTGAGGCTGGGGCCCTTCTTGAGACCTCCCGACCCATCACCGTGGCCCAACTGGTGAGTTTTCCCAGGCTAGGAAGGAGGGTAGACAGGCTAGAACATGCCTTGGGTGCTTCACTCATAGGAACAGTAGAGGGCAGCCAGAGGGTTCAGTGGGTAAAGGTGCCTGCTGCAAAGCTAACAATCTGAGCTTCATTCCCATCCCTGGGACCCACATGAGAGAGGTGACTCCTGCAAACTGTCCCCAGGTCTCCATGTGTGTTTTGGTACAGGTGTGAAATGTATGTACTTACGCACATACATACACTAAATAATGTCAAAAAAAAATGAGGCCGGAGAGTTTGGTTTAGTGGTTTGTTGCTTTTGCAGAAGGCCCAGGTTCAGTTCCTAGCACCCATATGGTTGCTCATAACTATTTGTATTTTAGTTCTGAAGACCCAATGCCCTCTTTTGGCCTCCATGGGCACTAGGCATACATATGGTGCATATATATACATGTAAGTGAAACACCCATACATGTAAGTTCTTAAAAAATAATTTAAAAATTAGAAAAATAAGGACAGTGGGAGGGCTTGGAGTGTGCTCAGTGGTAGGACACATGCTTAGCCTGGATAATGCCCTGAATGTGATTCCCAACACCGCAGAACAAGGACACTGGGAAAGACACAGTACGTCTGACAGACCCAATGCACAGTGCACACAGCAAGGAGGCACTGGCCCTCCCTCCCCTCTTGGCCTCGGTCGAGCAGACTCACTTTGCTGGTGGCAGTGGATGCAGACGATCTGACTGAAGGGCACCACCAGGGCATAGTCCCAGTACACACTGAAAAGGAATCATAGGTGTTACTATGCTCTAAGACTCGCCTCTGTCAACCGGTCCTATCACCCCCTGGAACTGTGTTAAAAACAGACCAGCCCTGTCCCTCTAAGTCACTGTTTGCTGGAGCCTGGAACTCTTTGCCATGCAGCACTCGGCTTGTGCTGACCCCTCCATGGCCAGGAGTGGCTCAGTCTCAAAGGGCTTGGGAACCACTCAGGCAGCCTCTCCCTTTAACTCTTGGCACTGAATGAGGAGTAAGGCTTGGCCCTTGAAGCCGTCTTTGTTTTACCATCCCCTTCCCTGGAGCCACACTTCCATTCCTTTCCCTGCTTCCTGAGAGCATGTATAAAACCTTTACCTCTTTTCTAGCTCCGAGTCCCCAAGAGTCCCATTCATGAGTTGGTTGGGAGTCCACTTCAGAGTCAGGTTCTCTGCAGACTGGTGCAGGGAGAGGTAGCCAGGGACTGCCTCCATGTCCTCCTTCTATAGGGAAGAGATACACCAGAAAACAGACAACATGGGCCTGAGAGTCTCACAGGACGGCCCATGAGAATGAGCCCAAGAGGGAATACATCAGGCCAGCAATGGAGTCCTGGGGCTGGAGGCTGGGCAAAGCAAGGATGAGCAGAAGCTATATTTAAATGTCTCTTCTCAGTTGGCTTAGTGCCACTGGCTCTGTCCTGTCAGCCTGAGTGCCAGGTGTGCCACTGGCCAGCCACACCCATGCTGGGCATTCACTCTGCCTGCTGGCTGCCATTCTAGGCCTGGATAGCCAGGATTTCATCTAGCCAGAACAGAAGTCATTCCTGTCTCCTGCCAACTCCAAGCTGGGCATGAGTCATATGACAATACAGGATGGGTAGGATAGTATTCCTTTCTCTCTGGTCAAGTTCTGTAGCAAAGAAACTGGCTGAAGGCTTCTGGTTCTGGGACCTTCTAAAGAGGGCAGTGAGGGAGGACTGGCAGCACAAAGCATTCCTACCGGCTGTACCAATACGTTGTTCTTGCCGTAGAGCAGCCGAGTTCTCGAGTTCTGGTGCAGGGACTCCACGTACTCTCGGGCACAGGCAGCTAGCCGGTCTTCTGAAGCACCCCCACTAGAGTGGCGCTTCCGGATCTGCCAGGAAAAGACATGGCTCAGACCCCACCCTGGCAAGGCGGTCTTAGGGCTGGAGAATCTTCAGGCTCCCATGCACTATGGCCCTCTCTAGCTGACTCTTTGCTACCCTTTGCTCTCTAATCAACAGTAGGCATGAGCTACTGGCATTTATGCAAGTCCTAGTATAGTTAGAAAGTTCTCTTAGGTGGCTACTACCTGGGGGCTCATAGGTATAGTCTGAGGAAGTGAACACAGAGGTGGAGAGAAGGACACTAACCCCCAGGGCAGGGCGCTTTGCTGGGGAGTCCTGGCGATTAGCGGGACCCCGGATACGATGCCTCTGGACTAGCTCGTCAGCAGAGGGGTCAGTCCAGTAGTGATCAGCTGTCTTGAGCCTTGTGTATTCCAAGGCACAGGGTCCCACTATGTAGACAGGGATGGTTAATAATCAGGTGGGGCTCTTTCATCACCCACTCCTCAACCCATTGACCAACACAGGCCTCTAAGTTTTCAAGCTCACCTAGAAGACAGGCCAGGACTGGGCCAAACACGGGGTCTGCCAATAATGCTTCCTTCTCATAGTACTTGCTGCCAAGAGGAGACAGAGACAGGGTGACTACCAGGGCTCCTGGACTCAGGCCAGGGTGGTCAAGCTCAGGCAGGAGAAGCATGCCCAGAGATCAGATTCATGTCAGTCATGGAAAAAGGATGAGTCAATAGGATGAAGTGTTGTAGGGTTCTTGGTGAGATCTAAATTCTTGGGGTGTCAAAAGGGGGCTGGAGGCATGCCTCTAGACTGCTGTGGACTATTAAGAATGTAGAGGGATGAGGCTGAGGTGGACCAAGGAAAGGACCAATGGGGGGTAGGCAGTCACCTGCAGTTTTCGGCCAGGTACTGTACAACCCTGTCCAGAACTTTCTCCATGAGTGCTGTGCGTACCCATATGTGTTTCAAGGCCTGTGGGCTGAGAGCTGGGGCCTTCCCGCTGGTTGAGCCCTGTTTCCGAAGGGCTTCTTGGGTGCCTCCTGAGGGTTTCCTGCAAAGAGAAGAGGGGAAGGTTTCAGAAGCCCAAGCCCCAGTGTGGTGGCTCTGAAGTGAGGACAAGAGTTCAGGGTGCATGGGCTGAGATAAGGAGCTGAAGTGGGAAGACAGGATAAGGAATCTGCAAAGAGCCAACCCCCACTCTCAGGCTGGCCTCTCGGCCAAATACCTGTATAAGACAGAGGCCAGGAAGCCACCCTTTAGGCAGGCTGTCTGGAAAACAGTAAATGCCAATGATGGAGTAGAAAGGATGTTGGGAAGGGCTGGCTCAGGCCTCACCTGCCCTCTGCTTGTTGCTGTAGCTCCTGCACCTTGTGGCAAATCTCTCCAGCCACGGGGCATGTCTTCCCCACTTTGGTGAACAGGGCTGCCATCTTGTCACTGCGCAGGAAGCCAGCGGCACGACGTCTTAGCTGATGTAGGAGGCAAGCCTCCACAGCACCTGGGCCACAAAGTCAAACAGTATCTGAACCTGGGTTATAGGTCTCCCAGCAGCCTCTCAGCAGTTATCACTAGGAAGGAATGCTGAGGGAAGCCCAAACATCATGCCAAGCTCCTTGTTCACACTGTGCCTCTTGAATCCCTTCTGGTAAACTTGGATAAAGTGTTAACTCACCTGAGGAAGGAGAAACCCCTTTTGCCTCGGAACCACAGTATGCCTGTAGAGAGGCAGGGGCTGGGGCAAGCTTTGAATTGTGCTGAAGTAGGGGTAGGGTAGGACAAAGAAATATATCTTGACCTCCCTCCAAAGCTTTCCATCCTGTCCTTCTGTCCCCAAGCCCATGGTGGACTTGCAAAGCTGTCATGTGCCAAGATGCTTCTCTCCCTTGCTTGGTGCACACATGTCTTCAGTATGCAGTACCATCCCAGTGGGCTGTGAGGAGCAAAGCTGCTCACTGGGGAAGACGTGAATGTCTCTACCTGACCACAAGGACAGAGACAACACCTACAGGAAGAGGATGCAGAGCACACATGGCCCAGCAGCCGTTCCTGAGAGCATGGTGACGTGGTTGCTAAGGAACAAGGCTCTGGGGAAGCTGAAATATTGATGAAGCTCTGCTCTCTCAGAAGCCTCTTGATTATTTATGAGCACAACAGCTGAGAATAAGAGATTTTTCTCCCTTTAGCACTTGAAGGACTCCCCTTAATTCATTCATGTTTTCAGGGGCCATGCTTAATCTCTCCCTCTGGATCCTGCTTACCACCGAGACCCCACAGGAAGGAAAGAAGGCTTGGCAGGGAAAAGTAAAGAGCTGGCCTTGGCTTGTACAGATTCTAAAAACAGTGGCGCATATGTGTGGTAGACAGTGCCTGGCCATTACTGAAGCCAAACAAAGCAGTACTGGGGACAGAGAGGTAGACAGCCTAGGGTCTAAGATTGGCATAGTCACTCCATGCTTCTGGGAAACCTGGTAACTGACTTCATGCTCTAAGCCCCTGCTTTATCACCTGTGCAATGGGGTAGACTTCTTAGGACTGGCATGATGACACATGAGGTGGCATATGATACCACCTCCTTACCCACGGTCTGACTCTGGGGAGGCACAAGCCCATGTCTGTTCCTGACTCCTCACCCTCCCTACTCATGCTCAAAGGCTATTCGATAGCCAGTAAGAGCCAGGGTGGTAGGACCTAGATGCATCTGAGGATCAAGGGTTGCCCCCTAGGTGGGTAAAAGTGATGCTTTCTTTGATGGGGAACTGAGGCTCTGTCAAGGTTTTCTTTTCAGTTATTTAGCTTGAGCATGTACACCTATGTTGAAGCCATGAGCGGAAGATGGTTGCCCTCCTCCATCACTCTATCTATTCCTCTGGGACAGGGTTTCTCCCTGAACTCAAGGCTTGTTTTCTAGATGTCCTGGTTTGAATGAAAATGGCCCCTCATAGGCTTACAGGGAGTGGCACTATTAGGAGGTGTGGCCTTGTTGGAGGAATTTTTTTCCTGGGGGCAGGCTTTGAGATTTCAGATGCTCATGCCAGGCCAGTGTTCCTCTCTCTTCCTGCTGTTTCTCAGCTAATTCTCCAGCACCACCTGCATGCTGCCATGCTTCCCAGCATGACAATAGACGAAACCTCTGAACTGTAAGCCAGGCTTCAATTAAATGTTTTCCTTTATAAGAGTTGCCATGGCCATAGTGTATCTTCACAGCAATAGAAACCCTAATCAAGATACTAGACAAGGCTGAAAGCTATTCTCCTGACTGTCTTTGAGATGGGCTACAAGCACATTCGGAATGCCTGGCTAGTTACATCGGTGCTGGGATCCAAACTCTGGTCCTCCTGCCTGCACATCAAGTGCTCCTAGCTGTTGAGCCATCTAGCCTGCCCCAAGATTGATTTGGTTTATTTTTTTGTTTGTTTGTTTTTGTTTTTCAAGACAGGGTTTCTCTGTAGCTTTTGGAGCCTGTCCTGGAACGAGCTCTGTAGATCAGACTGGTCTCACAGATATTCGCCTGTCTCTGCCTTCCAAGTGCTGGATTAAAGGTGTGTGCCACCATGGCTTGGCTCCCAAGATTGTTTTGATTATTACAATCAGGACATGAAACTTGGACTCAGGAAATAACTACTAATTTATTTGAAAGGCAAAGTCTCATGAAGCCCAGATTTTTCTCAAATTTGCTAAGTAGCAGAGTCTGGATTTGAACTGTGAGATCTTCCTGCCTCCACTGCCCAAGTGCTGGGATTATAGGCATGCACCACACGTGGCAAATAATTACTTCTCAAATTGTTATTTTTCACTTGCTTTTCTATCTTCATTTAAGCAGCTAATAAGCAGTTACTGTTTTCCTATAAAGGATTTTTATTTGTCTTTCTCTTGGACTGGAGTCAAGAAGGGAGGGGGCCCTGCGGGCTTCTGCTGGCTCAGTGACAATACCCCAGGGGTCAGAAATGGGCAGGCTTCTTGCTCCAGTCTTGGAGGCTTTTGTTTTAGAAGCACATCTTTTTTTCCCAGGGTGGTCCAACATCTGTACACATGTGTATGGAGACATGGTGTCACTTAAGTATCAAGCAGACAGGAAATCTCTGGCTTAAGTGTTCACATGCTCCACCTCACGGCTAACCCTGCTCTCTGGGATCTTGTGTGGCCCTGAGGTGTCCAGGTGAGTGTTCCCCAGCCTCAGTCTTTCAATCTGGGGCTGCTGCAGCTACAGATCTGTGTTTGTGGGAGGCTAGTCACCATTTCCTGATGTTGAATAAGCCAGAGTGGCAGCAGATAAGCACCAGTCCTGCAGGGAGTCATGTGCCCCAATGATGCTACTAATTGTGAGGATAATGAGTTATTAGCCTTCCCACCTTCCCCAAGCCACTGCAAACACAGCCAGGCTGGGAACTGGGGAGTAGCCACCCCATTTGGCATTGCCCGCCCTACCAGCAGCCTTTCAGCACAGGAACAAGTTCTCCTGAGAGCCAGCAGAAGCAGAGCTCAGCAATTATCACAAGGAGGGATTGCTGAGGGAAGCCCAAACATCACGCCCATCCCCTGGTTCGCACCATCGCTCCTGAATTCCTTCTGGGAAACTCAGGCAAACCGCCAAGTCATGTCTGAGGAAGGAGGAATCCCTCTCACCCTGACAGTCTTCAGGGACCTGTGAGGCAGGTGTTCTTGGCCTAGTTCCATACGGTCCCTCATCAATGATTGCCAAAACTAGAGTATCCTTCCCCATTCCCACAGCAGAGATGAAAATGTGATTGTGTGTAGCATGAAGGCAAAATAATAATGATCATAACAGAGAACTATTACCTGAAGGGGCTTGTGGAGAGGTTTCTTGGGCTCCAAAAATGCACTGAAATTATGTATAATTTGAATTAAAATTTCTGGTTTGTCTTACAATGCTTAAGTGTCCCTGTGCCCCCCCCCCGTATGGAATCAAGGACTTTCAGCTTCTAAAAGAGGGTCTAGACTACAAAAGGATTAAGAATCTTTGCTCTGGTTCTTAAGTTTATTCATTTGTTTATTTAGCCCAGCAAGATGACAGTCTTTAATCCCAGTATTCAAGAGGCCAGGGCAGGCAAAATCTCTGATTCAAGGCCAACCTGGTCTACATAGTGAGTTCCATGGTCAGCCAGGGTTAAGTAGTAAGACCCTGTCTCTAAAAAAGAAAATAAAAAACAACCCTATTTTTTTATACTTATTTAATGCATGTGGAGGTCAGAGAACAACTTGCAGTAGTCACACTCAGACTAGGAAGCGCATATATTTACATGCTGAGTCATCCTGCTGGCCCCACACTCTGAGACTTTTGAGTTGAGTAGAAACTCAAACATGATTCTATCTTGCTCTGAATTTGCTCCCCAGGGAATACCTTTTACAGACAGACTGAGTAGGGCACTGTGGAGCCCCATTCTCCTGGGGCAAGTTCAGGTAAAGACCTGTGCAACCTCATGCCCAAGGACACCAGGCAACTCCAGGTCCTCACTGCCTGAAACCTGCCAATACTGTCTTGTTGTAGAGGTCATACAGATCATCACAGGACTAAAGTACCAAGCTGCAAGGCCATCCCCCTGCAAAGTCTGAGCTCTGGGCGAACTCACCCATGGAGGCTTCAGAGCCCTTTGTCTCAGTGAATCCTAGCACCATGTGGATATACCATAAAGTGACAGTCCTGGCATCTTTTGGCTCATTTTATTTGAGAAAAGCATGTACTAGTCAATAAATCCCAAGACAGAAAGGCTTGGACAAATAAATTAAAACAAAAATAGAAAATTAAAAACAAAAAACCTAAGGGACACACACACACATACACACACACAAAAACATAGTTAGAAAGGGAGCTGTGACTTGACAGGCATGACCCTCTCACTAGCTTCATCTTCAGTGGCTTTTAGAATCTGGTCAGATGATCCCAGAGAGCTTTCTTCATTGTCATCTATCCTGTCACAATGAGGAAAGCTTGGAGAGAGCAGAAACACAGCTAAATTTAACTCTAGCATCTTGCTGCGAACACTCACTTAAGTCTGGTACTGTCCTAAGGAAAGCTAAGGACCACAGGCTGGAACCTGAGAAGCTCCTCAGGTCCTTAAAAGTTATGGAGCACCGGGCGGTGGTGGCGCACGCCTTTAATCCCAGCACTCGGGAGGCAGAGGCAGGCGGATCTCTGTGAGTTCGAGACCAGCCTGGTCTACAGAGCTAGTTCCAGGACAGGCTCCAAACCCACAGAGAAACCCTGTCTCGAAAAAAAATAAAAAAAGTTATGGAGCTTAGAAAATGCTACCTGGGGCTGGACAGCATAATGGAACCTACTGGCCTTGGTCTCAACTGCCACATACTGATTTAACCATTGCAAGTGGCCATTTACAGAGTGGAAACATTGGGTCAGATCTGGTAGCACCAGCCTGTAATCCCTGCTGCCCAGGAGACTAGCAGCAGGAGGGTGCAAAGTTTACCCTGCCTGGGCTGTAATGCAGAATGGAGACCTGCAGGGTGGGAGGGTGACTACAAAGATGAAGGGATGCTGGAAGCTAAGTATATTGCTACTGTGTTACTGGTGGGAGACTTAGACAATGTTACTCCTATGTAGCAATTTGGCACTTTCCATCAAAGGTGCAGATAACCTTTGACTCAGCAATCTCTCTCTGGAGTTTTTCCTACTGATGTAAGGGTACAGGCAGTTATAATAGAAAAAGAACTGGGATCCACCCATGTGACCATCCACAGGGGTCAGGCTAAGTAAATATGGTTTATTCACACAGGAGAACAGTGCGCAGCTCTAAGAAACAATGACATGCTCTCTAGGAACTAACAGGAAAATTCCAAAACCAAGATGCAGGGCGGTGTCATTGCATGACACCTTTTGATCAGAAAATGGGGGTGGAGCCAGGTGTGGTGGCCCATGCCTATACCTGTCTAGCACTTGGGAGGCAGAGGCAGGACAATTGACACAAACTCAAGGCCAGCCTGGGCTACAGAAGTGAGTTTCTTTTTTTTTTTTTTGTTTTTTGTTTTTTGTTTTTTTTGAGACAGGGTTTCTCTGCGGCTTTGGAGCCTGTCCTGGAACTAGCTCTTGTAGACCAGGCTGGTCTCGAACTCACAAAGATCCGCCTGCCTCTGCCTCCCGAGTGCTGGGATTAAAGGCGTGCGCCACCACCGCCCGGCCAGAAGTGAGTTTCAGTGTGAATCAAAATAAAAGGGGTTGGGGTGGGCAAAGGTCACATACTTTTGTTCTGAGGTAGCATCTCCTGTAGCCTAAATGTCCCTGAACTTCTGACCCTCCTGCTTCTACTTCCCAAGTGCTGAGATTAGAGCTGTGTGCCAACATGTTTAGCTCACATCGCTATCAGGATTTAAAAACAGTGACAAAACCCCTCTAGATGGGCACACACACAACCAAAGGTGCCCTGTGTGGGAGGTGGTGAACAGTGCAGGGAAGGAGGAAGCTACGGAGGGCTCTGCTCATAATCTGGCTTTCATTAGTAGACAGACACATTAATAGTCCAAGATGATGATGATGATGATGAATAGGTGATCACCAAGTGTTCCCAAAATGAGGTGATGCTGAAGGCCCACTCCAGTCTGGGAGAAAATCAACCCCAGAATGGCCGGCCGGTCCACAGTACACACTCTTTCACCAGCTCCAAATGGTTTGCTTCCTCATGCTTAGCCAGTACTTGCTAGAGCAGCAGCAGGTAACCTGAACTTGGCAGGAGCCAGAGAAACAACGCTAAGCAATATGACTAGCCTGACTATCTCAGAAGCTCACAAAAATGACAGAAACTATGTCAGTGGTTGGGAAAGAGGCCTCACAAACAGCAAGGATGCCAGGAAGTTGTGTCTCAGGTGCATATATAGCCACAGTAACAGCCCTGCTCAGCAGGTGAAAGTCCTGGCAACTGTGGGACATACTAAATGGCTTTCAGAGGGCTAGCTCACTTGGGCTAGGGCTGGGGGGGTAGCACTCACAATTACACAGCATGGCAGGAAGCTGGCCTAAGGAGCAGGAGGAGTTGAGGATGGGAAGACGAGCTTGGCGAGTAGCTGGCACATCACCTTTGGCTCAGTTTCACCTTTCTCCCTAATGCCATCTGCACAGTGGGAGAGTTGGGTTGTAGTTGCCATACAGAACCCGAAGGAGGAAAAGTGTGGATAGAGCAGTCATCCACAGGTGGTTCAATTTGGTCCTGGGGCTGTGGCAGCAACACTCAGGGCAGAGTTTTGGAGCTACTTGTTCAGGCCTATGAACAGTGAGGGACAAGTGGAGCTTCCTGGCATAAGGAGAGGGAGAGAGGGGAGGCTCTTTGTAGTGGAACTTCGGAGCTGCCAGAAGTTAGAGTTTTGCTGCCCATGAAGTAGGAGGAGGAGGAGAAAGGCTTTCCCAGGCACCACCTCTCTTCTCCCTACTTCCTGTATCTCTGACTTCCTCCTTCTACCCCAGGATTGGTAATGGCTGCCTGCACTCACAGTGAATATTCCCAATGTATTTGGGACACATTTTCTCTCAGCTTGCAAGGTGGTACTGACTTTACTTCAACTCTGGGTGCTTTCAGCTTTGCTCAACTCCCCAAAGAAGAAAACAACATTCCCCTATGGACTCTGGTGTGAGGAGAAAGGACTGATCTCATTCTGGAACTATGGGAGGGAAATCAGCCACACTCACTCATTTTCTCTGACCTGCAGGGATACTGTAGCTTCCGAGTGAAGCAGATGAGAGACAGCCTCTTCCTCCATGCACAAAAAGGCTGGCAAGAGACCCACCATCTCCCGGTCAGACGACTTTAGCTGTGACCCTACAAAGGCAACTTCTCTGGGTACCCC
>JAQHUG010000288.1:1329056-1369625 GCA_028555095.1 Dicrostonyx torquatus
TTTCGAGACAGGGTTTCTCTGTAGCTTTGGAGCCTGTCCTGAAACTAGCTCTTGTAGACCAGGCTGGTCTCAAACTCACAGAGATCCGCCTGCCTCTGCCTCCCGAGTGCTGGGATTAAAGGCATGCGCCACCACCGCCCGGCCGCTCTTTTTTTGTTTTTTATCTCGAGTTTAACCAGTGCTCAAATCTACCTTCTGCAGGCTGGCTCAGAGAAGAAACTATGGGTGAGACACAACCAGCATGCAAAACTTGGTCTGTCTGACTCCAGAGACAGCAACGGACCAAACCGCGTAGGTGTCTTGGCTATGCCCTAGCACAGGGGGAGGGAAACCAGTTGCTCTGGACATCTGCCTTCCTACCTGACCATAGCTGAAAAGCTACCTGACTTGTTCATTTCTGGATGGAAAGCAAAAGTAAGTTAGTCTGAGAATAAGCTAGTCACTGGATGCAGGAAGGAAGGAGTTCCTTTTGCTGAAGAGAGCCAGGCTAGCAATTGCCTGGAGTGAGTCACTCGGTGTGCACAAACAGCTCTGCAATCTCCCAGGTGGGATGCAACCTCCTGCAGCACCTGCTGCTCTCCCAGCTTATTAGTATCTTTTCTGCCATTCCCTGAAAAAGCTCACTGCAGGGGAGACCTAACTGGCTAATGAAAGCTGCTTAGCAACAGGGAGCTGGTTGATAATGCCCCACATTATTCCCAGTTCCAGGCTCTACCCCCACCTCCCATTACAGCTTAGCTTCAGCCTCAAGCAACCCTGAGGTTGGCCCAAGAAAGCTGACTGAGAGGAGACAGGGCTGGCCCAGGCCCCACCCATAATACCTAGCAGCTGGTGGTGTTGTGAGAAGCTACATTGAGTCTGAGAACTACTCTTCAAAGCCAGACTCCTCTCTCAGTCATGTAAGGTTAAGATCCACAGGGCTGAGGGTATAGCTCTGTGGTAGGTGCTTGTCTAGCTTGCCTCAGTATCTGGGTTCAATCCCCTGCACAGAAACATACACATCCCACACCATCACTACCACCACCACCAACAAAACAGAAACAACCAATCCTAGGGCCAGGCATGGTGGTGCATGCCTTTTATCCCAAGACTCAGGAGGCAGACGAAGCAGATCTCTGTGAGTCCAAGGTTAGCCTGATCTATATAGTGAGTTTCAGGCCAGCCAGGGATATGCAGTGAGGCCTTGCCCCACAATCCTAGTAACCAACTAGAATAGAGGAAGTAGAAAGATACTGTAGAGGGAGGTCAGGCTCAGAGAAACATAGCTTTATGGGCTGATGCCTCAATTACCCCAGATCTCTCAATGGCAAGAGAATAAGTATTCATAGGCACATGCATTATTATTTCAGATGCAAGGTTCGAGGGCATACCTTGAGATAATTTGCCATTTAATGCTGACTCAGAGGACTCTGTCTATAGTTCATGCTAAAAGCACCTTCCTCCCACCATGAAAGAGGTAGCAGGATATGCCAATCCAATGGGATTGAGACTGGGAGGTTAAAGAATGTTCACAAAGCCACAGAAAAAATATGCAGCATTAATCTAATTCAACCAGAGACTGGACCCAGAATCTCAGACATGCCGAGCAAGTATTCTCCACTGTGCTCCAGCCCAGCAGTGAGTCTGTTAAATGGGGTCTCCTGGAGTTGGCCTCTAACACTGTATCAATGAGGGTGACCTTGAACTCTTAAACTTTTTTTCTTTAAAATGTCTTAAAACACTTATTTAGTGGGTGTGTTTGTGTGTGGACACACAGTGCACTCACTTTCTACAATGTGGGGCCCAGGGGGTCATTTCTTTATTTCTACCATGTGGGTTGTTCTGGGGATAAAACTCAGGTCACAGGGCTTGACAACAAGCAGTTTTAACCACTAAGCCATCTTTCAACTAGAACTTAAGCTCTTCCACCCTCTCCCAACCCCCCAGACATGGTTTCTTTGTGTAGTCCTGGCTGTCCTGAAACTTGCTCTGGAGACCAGGCTGGCCTTGAACTCACAGAGATCCTCCTGCCTCTGCCTCTGGAGTGCTGAGATTAAAGGTGTGCACCACCGCAGAACAGCTCAGAATTGTTTGATTTTAAAAGCTGTTGTTTGAGCTACTGCCTTGAGTTTTGTAAACAGTCACTAAGTGAGATGGGTGTGGTGGTCCATGCCTTTCATCCCAGCACTTGGGAGGTAGAGGCAGGAAAAGAACCCCTCAGAGTTTGAGGCCAGCTTGGTCTTCATTATGAGTTTCAGGCCAGTTAGGGCTACATAATGAGGCCTATCTCAAAAATAACAGCAACAACAAACCCCTCATACATATGCATGCATGAATGCACAAATACAAACACACACACACACACACACACACACACACACACACACACACACACACACCAAGAGAGGAAGGAGTTGGTTCCATCCAGGGACTGCTGGCCAGCCAACCTAGTTTTATCAGAGAAGAGACCCTGTCCCCCCAAAGAAGGTGGATGGCTCCTGAGGACAACACTGAGGTTGACCTCTGGCCTCCACACATACCCACATCTACAAACAACCACACACACCACAAACATGCTAACATACTCACCAACACACACAAGATCCCAGAATTGCAAGAGGCCATAAGAAGCCTGGGCCTGAATTCCTCTGGCAACTCAGTCGGGGCTGACACTCTTCATGTGGAGAGAGTGCCCTAAGTGCCATCTGGGTCACTTCAGACCTTGACACTGCCTGCTGCCTCACATCTGGGTGGCTTCACTCGGTAACTTTTTGTCTGATCCTGTGGCATTTATGTTTGCACCAGTGACTCTTGAGAGTCTTGGAAGACCAGCAGAAAACGCCCCTCCTCCTGGACTCAGTTTAAAACCCTGAAAACCTGAAGGCTTTGTCTACTACAATAATCAAAAATGGTTAAAAGCAAAACCATTCTCCCGGAGTGTGATCTTCTGGCCTGATGAAAGAGCTCAGAGCCTTAGACAGGAGGCCCAGAGCTCCCAGGGGGGCTGGGAATTCCAGGCCAGCTGCAGGAGAGCTGACAGGTGCTTCTCACCCCAACAGCTGAATGTGGGATACTTAGTGCTTTTCTGCTGCTGGCCTCCCTCCAGCCCTCTTAGCTTCATTCTCCCCTGACTACCCACCCACATGGGGCACCCATGCACAAGCTGTTCTCACTATAAGTTAGCTTTCTACACTGTGTGTTTTGACAAAGCCTAGCACTAAGCCAGAATTCTAATATGCTTCTAGGCTAATAATCCTGACACTGGGGAGCTTCTTCTTTTTCTTTTCCCAGGTCTTGGGTTCTATGAAGAAGCAGCAGCAAATTTAGACCTAGCCTTGACACTCAAAAGAGAAGAAAACCCATTTTCTGCTCTTGCAACTCTAATTCGTTAACAGACGTAAACTCAATCCCCATGAAGATTTGAGGTGGACATCACTGCTCTAGTTTTAAAGGAGCTTACTGGAGGTAAGAACTAGTCCATGGCAGGGTAGCGCAAGCTTACGGTACGAGTAATTGAGAGGCTGAGGTGGGAAGGTCAAGAGACTTAGTGTGTTTAAGGTTAGCCAAGGATAGACAGAGGAAGAGAGAGGGAAGAACAGAAAGAGAAAGAGAGGGAGAGAGAGAACACACCACTTGTCTATGATGGCTTTAGCATTGGAGCAGTGGTTTTCACAGCCCTGAGTCACACAGCCTCTGCTCACTGACCACCTTTCTCAGTCACCCTCTGTAACTAGTTTATTCTTCTCCATAGATCTCGTCCTTACATATCATCAAATCTTTTCACATATTCTTTCCTGTCTTTCTGTCTCTCAGCAGAACGTATGGTCCTGGGGCAGAGACTATCTATCTTGCTCTTGCCATTCTGCTGCTTAGAGAGTATTTTCTGGAGTATTGCTGCACTTATGGGAAGGTCAGCCCTGTCTCACTGCAGCCAAAAGCAGGGCCAGGAAGAAGGCTCAGAAGTGTCTGAGGCTAAGCCTGATGACCTGAGGGTCCGTAGGACCCACACAGTGGAAAGAGATCAGACTCCCAACAACTGCCCTCTGAACTCCACATGTGTGCCGCAGTGCACACATGGACATGCATATACCACATGGAGTAAATATGATGTAATGACAACAATAACAATAATAAAAAATAAGGCATCTCTTCTGAGTAGGAGCTAAGACATGCTAGGCTCTGGTACTGTCCCCTCCTTTAGTGGGTGTTAGAGGATGCCCAAATTTCTGGAAATCAAAGAAAACTGTGTAGATATAAACTTTTTCATACAAAGGGAAATATTTATTTCACGTTACAGATGCCTCCCTACCATGCAACTCCGTTCTACAGCCAGAAGCACTGGCTGTTCCTCCTTGCCTATGTTCATGCTCTTTTGATTCTAACCAAGTGCATAGGGAATTAGGACAATGGAGCAACCAGAAAAATGTGGCAGCCAAAAAGCACATTAAAAACATCTCCAAAGCACCAATTCTTCCCCAGAGTGAAAAGGGACCGATAATATAGGTGGTTCCAAACACCAAAGCATTCAGGGCAAGGATCTTTTTTTTTTTTTTTTTTTTTTTTGGTTTTTCGAGACAGGGTTTCTCTGTAGCTTTGTGACCTGTCCTGGAACTAGCTCTTGTAGACCAGGCTAGCCTTGAACTCACCGAGATCTGCCTGCCCCTGCCTCCCAAGTGTTGGGATTAAATATATGTACCACCACGACCTGGCATAGGGCAAGGATCTTAAAGTGTGGTCCCTGGACAGTCCCCTCAGCCTGCTCTGTGAATATCAAAGATATTCAGAGTCTTTGGCCACTCCAGACCTACTAGAACCAGCAATGCCTTGGTGGGGACCAGCTGTTTTGTTCTGTGATGCTGAGTCTTGGACCTGGGGCCTTGTGCATTCCAGGCAAATGCTCTACCATAAGCTATGTTCCTCACCCTCTTTTCAAAAAAAAAAAAATCATTTTATGTGTATGGGTGTTTTGCCTACATATATGTCTATGTACCATGTGCATGCAGTTCCAAAGGAGGCTAGAAGATGGTGGATCCCCTGGGGCTGATGTTGGAGACAGTAGAGAGCTACCATGTAGGTGCTGGGGATCAAACCTGGGTCCTCTGGAAGAAGAGCCAGGATTACAGTTTTTTTGTTCTTTTGTTTGTTTGTTTTGGTTTTTCAAGACAGGGTTTCTCTGTAGCTTTGGAGTCTGTTCTGGAAATAGCTTTTGTAGACTAGGCTGGCCTCAAACTCACAGGGAACCACTTGCCTCTGCCTCCCAAGTGCTAGGATTAAAGGCATGCACCACCACAGCCCAGCTTGGTTATGAATGTTTTAACACACTCCCAGGTGCAACTAAAATTTGGGAACTATTGTCTAGGGTACTAAAATATACAGTTTCTTGTAACCTGAAGGCTCTGATTCACTAGGTCTAGGATGGAGCTCAGACTTCAGAAGTGTTCAGGATGATTGGGACTCACACTCATATTTGAGAGGACTCATCTTTTTCAGGTCCCAGGACCATGTGCTCAGTCCTGAGCCTAGGACCCACCACTGTAAAGTGTTGACTCACCACACAGAGCAAGGATGTGGCTGCTATCTTCATGCACAAACTTCCTGGTGACAGCCTCCTCCATGATTTGCTTCACCTGCGAATAAATGGGCATCTTCATTATTTTAACGTATTTATTTTTGCCGGGCTACTGAGTAAACCCAGGGCAAACACTCTATCCCTGAACTACACCTTCAGGCCAGCATTATTATTTTTAATTTTTCTCCTTAGCAAAGGACTCCTGGGGTTTGAGGGTATGTCTCAGTGGCTAAGCCTGTTTTGGACAGACAAGTTTCCAGATTCAATTCTTAGTACCAAAAGGAAAAGTCAGCAACAAAACAAGTTTCTAGGAAGGTAAATAGCTTGGTTGTGACCTCATGGTCTGGGTTTTGAGGTATTTGCAGAGATGACAAAGATGTGAAGGGTGGAGAAACAAATGTTCCTTAACACAACCTGCCCCAAGCTTTTTGAGAGGAAACTAAGAGATGTCAAATCCACTAACCAATCAGTGTGGAGGACCCAGTTTAGACACAAGGGTCCTCTTGCCTAGAAAACAAGGATGGGAGACTATTTGCTCATTCACACTGAGCTGGAGAAGGGCTTCTAGGTAGACACACTGTCTACTAGGTACACATACAGACTGCAAATGAACAACTTGCCCCTCCTTTTCTGAGGTCAGGAGTAGGTCCATCAATGGCTCATCAACTCATTCGTTCTAGCTAGGTTCTAAAACTCTGATGCTTTAGGGTTTGAATTTGAAGCTAACCTGAAGCTAGCCTGAGCTACAGCATGAGACCATGTCTCAACTCCCAACCCCCAAAAGGCACTTATAGGATGGGGATGAAGCTCTATGGTAGTGCTTGCTTGTCATTCAAGGTCTCCAGGTTTAATCTCTAGGACCACAAAAAGGTGTTCTTATTGTTTTATTATTCATTAAACATAAAAAAGCTTATATGATAATTTCATAGGTTGGGTGAGTTCTTACACACTGCATCCTTTTAGAGTAGGAAACAGAACAAGTGCCAGATGGGGTGGCACATGCCTGAAATCCCAACTGTTGGGAAATGAAGACAAGAGGATCAAGAGTTTGAGGCCCAGGCTCATCAGGTAAAAGTTCTTCCCGAGCAAGACTCAGGGAGAACTGAGTTCGAGTCCCAGAATCCATGAAAAAGTGGAAAGAGAGAATAGACTCTACAAATTGTTCTCTGACCCACACAAGTACACTGTGGCATGTGTGTAGCCATACTCACACACACACATCATGTGCAACACAAATACACACATACACACGCGCGCGCACACACGCACACACACACACACACACACACACACACACACACACTGTGGCATGCGTGTACCCATACTCACACACACATCATGTACAACACACCACATACACACACTGTGGCATGCATGTACCCATACTCACACACACATCATGTACAAAACACACACACACACTCACATACACGTGCAGTAAAGTTGAAAGAAGAGTTCAGCCGGGCGGTGGTGGCGCACGCCTTTAATCCCAGCACTCGGGAGGCAGAGGCAAGCGGATCTCTGTGAGTTCGAGACCAGCCTGGTCTACAAGAGCTAGTTCCAGGACAGGCTCCAAAGCCACAGAGAAACCCTGTCTCAAAATACAAAAAAAAAAAGAAAGAAGAGTTCAAGGCCAAGGTCAACCGGAGCTACACAGTAACTCCAAGGCTAGTCTGGGCTAGGATACCTTGTCTTAAACAACAAAAGAAATAACATATAACCTGTGTGCTAGAGCACCTTGCTTTATCATCCCCCACTCCAGTCACCACCTTTTCCTATGAATACTCAAATACCCACTACCTTTTTTCTTTTTTTCTTTTTCACTTCATTATTATTATTATTATTTTGGGTTTTTGAGACAGCGTTTCTTTTGTGTAGTCTTGGCTCTGTAGACCAGGCTGGCCTTGAACTCACAGAAATCCACTTGCCTCTACTTCCCAAGTGCTATAACTAAAGGCATGTGCCACCACCAACTAGCTTCTTTTATTTTAAATTTTAATTATTATTCTTTGTGTGTGTGTGGGTAACTGAACCCACAGCCTTGTGCATGCTGGGTAAGCAGCAGAACTGAGCTACTGTTCAGACCTCTTCCGTTGTTTGGAGACAGGATTTCATAATGTAGCCCTTGGCTGGCCAGGAACTCACTATATAGACAAGGCTAGCCTTGAACTCAAAGAGATCTGCCTGATTCTGCCTCTTTGTGTTGGGATCAAGGCATGAGCCACCTAGCCCAGCCTCAAACCTCTTCTTTTTTGAGACAGGATCTTACTGAATTCCCTAAACTAGCCTGGAATTTACTCTTGTAACCCATGAATGCTTTGAACTTTTATTCCCACTGCCTTTGCCCTGCTGGGATGTGACACCAGGCCCAATCTCTGAGTGCTTATGTTAGTTTTGCAGGTTTTGTACTAAAAAGAAAAAAAAATAACAAAATAACAGAATGTAGTGTTTTGCGATTTGTTTCTTTTGCTTGAGTGAACGATTGTAAGATTAGTTTCTGTCATGTCTTGCTGTAGATTGTTCACTTCCAATTGTGTGAAAATACCACAGTTGACTGGCATTTGGGTATTTTCCAGCTTGGAGTTGTTATGAATCATATGAACACCTGGACATATCTTCTGGTGAACATATGTGCTGGCTATTTAAAATTTATATTTCTAGGCAAGGAATTTTGGATGCATATATTCTACTTTACCAGATACTGCCAAAATGTTCTCCAAAGTGGCTGTAGCAATTTACACTCCTATCATCAGCATGAGGTTTAGTTGCACTTACGCCAGATTCCATGGGGAACCTGCCAGGAGACAAAGAGCCACTACTGGGAATCAGAGATGGGTTCCCTCAACCACAGTATAAAGAAGATATAAAAAATATAAACACACAGGAAAAGTAAGTCATAGCAGAGACAGTCCTTATCTTTTTAAGGACTTATTTATCTTTATGTGTATTCTGCCTGCATGTATGTCTGTGCACCATGTTTATGTGCTACCTGCAGGGGCTAGAAAAGGACATCAGTTCCCCCAAAACTGGAGCTAACAGTTGTTAGCTGCCATGCTACTTCTGGGATTCAAACTCAGAAGAACAGACAGTGCTCTTAACCACAGAGCAAGCTCTCCAACTCTATTTTTCTGAGACAAGGTCTCATTATGTAGCCCAAACTGGTCTCAAACTCACTATATAGCCTAGCCTTGACTCAAACTTCCTGCAATTCTTCTGCTGTGGCTCCATGAGTGCTGGAGTCATAGGCATATATGCTCCCATGTTCAGTATTAGTCCCTGCCTATCATCCTTTGGACAGGATGCAGCATCCTGATGGTGCTCTGGCTCCCAAAGGGTTCTGTTTGTCTTATTTATTTACTTATTATTTATTTTGAGATAGGATCTCACTGTGTAGCCCTGACTGGGCCTGGGTATCACAGAGTTCCATCTGCCCTGAGTGCCGGGATTAAAGGTATACACCACCATGCCAGGCCAAGGTCCTCTCTTAACATACGCAGTATTATACGGAGGGTGGCAGAACACCTAAGGCCTAAGGAGGAAGAAGGACCTGGAGGGTCCTTCCTGCTGGAACTGCTCATGGTTAGTGGTTAGGTAAATGACATCAGACTGGATGATTCTTGCATTCCAAGCTGTTACAAGCTTCCTCGATTACTTCCCAGGGTGGTCTTTGCAGGAACTCAACAACTAAAGAGCTACAGGTATCTGAAGCAACTGGAGGGACATATATTGGGCTAGGAGGGCCAACTGATGCTTTTAGGATTGGTCCAGAGGTCCTCTGTGAGAACAAGCTTGCCTACAGTTCTCAGCTGTCTCTTCTTATAGGAGAGGAAAAGAGTATGGTTTTCTGTAAACCAAGCACTAAAGGGGCAGACTTTGCCAGGAAGATACAGTCTTGCAGCACCCATTGTTTTCAAAGCAATCAATCATTCTTTTTTTTTCTTTTCTTTTATTTTAAACTTTATTAACTATTTCATGCACATTGCTATAACAATGTCTGATTCTCTGGAACTGGAGTTACAGACAGCTGTGAACTGCCATGTGGGTGCTGGGAATTGAACCCGGGTCCTTTGGAGGACCAGTCAGTGCTCTTAACCACTAAGCCATCTCACCAGCCCCGCAATCAATCATTCTTGAAACACTGGGAAGAAAATCATGTTCTCAAAAGCATTTTCTAACATACCTAATCAGTTCTTAAATATGGGTCTCAAATAATCCTAGTTCTGTACACCTACCTTCCCCAGCTCTGTCTTTAGACTCCCTTCTTCCTGGGGATAATCACTGAAATTTCTCTTTGGGGACAAGGCTGGAGCCTACGACTATTTTTAAAAAGTCCTAGCCTAAGAAACCCTCACTTGGCCACTTCACAGCAAAAGCACAGTGAAATTGCTCGCACAAGATAATGGTTAATGCAGAATGAGAGCCCAAAATCTTCTCAAATCCTGAAACGCTAAGGGTGAATTAAATAGTATGGTGCATTCATATATTCGTGATAAACAGTGTTATCCTATTTTAAAAAGCGATGAAGAAACCAAGACTTGAAAGAGTTTAAATAACTTTACCCAAGTTCACAAAAAACTAAGACTGAACTATTGAAGACTCCCACCAGATCTCAATTTCCAAGATCAGCATATATATTTACCAAAATAGAGTACCCACAAGTGTGCAGGCTCTGGATACAAAACAGTGAGCAAGCACACAGGTTTCTTCCCCTCGTGAAGCTCACACCTGGCAGACCTAGCTCCAGAGAGAGGCAGGCTGCAGAAGGAGGCCTCATTCATTTCATCTACACTGCAGGCTCTCTCACAAGCTGGTGAGTCATTCATATGGGCAACCCTCCTCCCCCACCCCCGAAATTGAAATGAGCTTTAAGCAGGGTCAAGGTAAAGGGGATCAGCAGAGAGATTCTTGTTTCTGAAGGATTTCCCTCAAGAAAGAAAAAAAAAAAAAAAAACACAATCTGAGACTTAAAAACCATTCTTAAAAATACCCGGGTTCCTGGGTAAGGAGGTGGGCGTGGAGGGAGAAGCAGTGAGGTGTGCGGCGAACCCTCAGCCAGCCACGACTCGCTTGCAAAAGGAATACACGAGGGCGGTGTAGGCTAGCAGGGAGCGAAGCCCCAAGATCTCGGATTCGAAGCCGCCGGAGGCCCTCGGGGACCCCGCCCCCTCCCCGAGTAGTCTCGGCAATGAATGGGCAACTCGGGTTCTCCCGCAATCGCCGCCATCCCTCCCCGGTCCGCGGTCCCCCCCGCGCTGCTGCCGTCACAGGGCGGGAGGCGGAGGACCGCCGAAGCAAACAAGCCCCAGGGCGCCTGCTTGACCCTGGACGAGGGCGCTGCCCCGGGCGCGGAGAGGGGCGGGAGGCACAGCCCGCACAGGACCCCGCCCCCGCCCGGTGCGCAGGCGGCCGCGCGCGTGGGAGCCGTGACCCCTCCGCTCCTAGGGCAGCGCGGGAGGGGCGCGAGCCCCCAAGTCCTGGCCCCCGACCGTACCTCCTTTTTCACGTTCCATAGCAGCTTTTCTTTGACTGCGTCCTCGGCGCTGCCCATGGTGCGGCAGGTGGCGGGCAAGAGGCGCCCAGCGGCACCCCCCCCCCCGATCTCCCGCGTGCCCTCGCCGCCTCCGCGCCTCCCGGCTCAGCGCCCAAAACGTGAGGCGGAGCCCCCGCCAGCCGCGCTCCCCGCCTGCCGCCGCCGCAGCCACTGCCCGGTGCTCAGCTCCGCAGCCATCTTCCGAGCCCCGCAGACGTCAGGCAGCAGGCCCGGCCCCTTCCCACAGCCGGCAGGGAGGGGGTGTGTGCGCCGCGACTGTGGGGGGGGGTCAGGGCGGGTGCGGACGCCTGGGGGCGTCGGGCCCGGGCGCGCGCCGCAGGGACGGTTGTCATGGCGACGGGCAGGCTCCCGCCCCGAGGGCACGAACCCGCATTGTGAGCGCTGGAAGCCAGCTCCTCTCCAGACGCTGCGGAGCGGGCAGACTTCTGGAAAGGTGCTTGTGCCTGGGCTGGCCTCAACCTCAGCGACCGCTCCTGACTTCTGACCACTCGGAGAGGACCTAGGAGGCCGGAGTTCTCGGCCCTGCGTCTCTGAGATTCGAATCTGGTCGGTCCCACCACCTCTCCGAATCCTGTGCTCATGTCAGTCGCTCTGAGTTGCAAAGCTTGTGGAAGAAAAGCAAGAACCCAGCCGCGAGCTACGAAGATCCCTAGCACAAGAGGAAGCCCTCATCCTCCTCAGGGTCTTCACGTCCCGTTTGGCTCATCTTGCAGATTTGTGGAAAGAGGGGGGCAGGAGTTGGAGTAAGAGACAAGCTGGAATGGAGTCGGCGAGGGTGAGACGAAACCCTTCTAAATGATTCGCTTGGGAAATTAGAGTAATAGAGGAAAGAAAAGGTTACTCAGTGACAGTTTATCCCTTTATAAAAATCAGTGGGACCGAAGAGATCGGTGTGCAAAATATACGTGACAGGACGCCTTTATTTCTTCCTTTCATGTGATGCAACTTTAGCGTGAAAAAATTGAAAGATGGTCGCAATACAGGCCTGCTATATCAAGAGTCGGAGCCGGGAGTCTGCGTCCGGCGTCTTTCAGCTAATCAGCGAATTGCAGCGTGGGAAAAGTTGCCACGACGTATTTTCAGGGACTCAGGCACCCAGCGCTCACAGGCTAGCGGAAAAAACCTCGCGAGAAGGCGCGGGAGTCTGTCCAAAACTTAGGTCCGCCCTGGGGCCGGAAACGCGCGGGTCCTGCCGGAAGTAGTGCTTATTCGTTGCACGTGGGCCTCAGAATGGCGGCTCATCGGTCGGGCCCGCTGAAGCACCAGAATAAACCTCATAAAGGCTGGCGGCACCACGGCGGTGCGTCCACACAACGGGACAGTAAAGGTGAGTGGACAGAGGAGGAAGAAGGGTTGCTTAGCCGATAGCCGTGCCGACACCGAGTCTAGACTTGGGACCCTTGCCAAAGGCTCTTTTTAAGGAGAAAGGTTCCTGTTGGTTAATAAATGGTGCGGAGCAGAGAAGTCACTTCTGGTCTGCCTTCCAGGCCGTGTAGGACCGAAAATCTTGTGCAAGAAGCTGAAGAAGCCACCCAGCCGAGTAGACCAGAGGCATCGCGCCAGCCAGCTCCGAAAGCAGAAAAGGGAGGCGGTGAGAGGAGTGGGGGTTGGAAAGCGGTGCGGCTTCTGAATGGTTTTAGATGGGTAGTACCTCAAACTAGAAAATGTGACCGGAACTAAGCTGAAAGTGGAGAATAAATGCAGGTAGTCCGAGGCCCTGCCAAACTCCTTGACAAAGCATACACGTGGCTTTAGTATTTTTTGCTACTGGGCGCACGCAGAAAAAGGAGAGAGAGATTGCTTGATCCTTGGATATTTTCATTTATTTGTTGAGTTTTTATTTTTTTTCAGGGTAGTCTGATTATTAGGTTTTTTGGTTTTTTTTTTTCCCGACAGATCCACTTGTCTCTGCCTTCCGAGTGCTGGGATTAAAGGCGTGCACCACCACTGCCGGGCTATGTTTTCTTGTTTAACAGATGGTCTCTTAAGTATGTCGACTCCCCCCCAACTCACATCCCCCTGCTCTTGCCTCCTGAGTGCTCAGAAGGCCTGGGCCATCACATCTATCTATTCTGATATTTTCTTTTTTTTTTTTAATATTTATTTATTATTCATACAATATTCTGTATGCCTGCAAGCCAGAAGAGGGCACCAGATCTCATTACAGATGGTTGTGAGCCACCATGTGGTTGCTGGGAAATGAACTCAGGACCTTTGGAAGAGCAGGCAATGTCTTAACCTCTGAGCCATCTTTCCAGCCCCTATTCTGATCTTTTCTAATGTTTTACGTTAAATTTCCCTTGCTACTTTTACAAACCAGCGAAGAGGTCAGGGAGTTGTGCTTTGGTGTGGCAGCATCTGTGTTTTTGAAGATGTCATAGGAAACCAAATGATTGGTAAGGTCTCTGAACCTTTGTGTTGCTAGGTTCTGGCAGAGAAGAGGCAGCTGGGCAGCAAGGATGGTCCTCCTCATCAGGTGCTCGTTGTGCCTCTGCACAGCAGGATTTCCCTTCCAGAGGCATTTAGACTGCTTCAGAATGAAGACTTGGGAACAGTGTCCTTGAACAAATGGGAAAGCACCCATAGCTTTATGCTTTTAAGCCCTGTTTTGAAACATCGGTGGTTTTTCACATATGCAAGACCAGGTTAGAGTATCCAATAATTTTCTATCATTATGTTTAAGTAGTTCTATTTCTTAAGTATAGTGTGCTAACTACCTCCTCTTACCGTATCTGCTGTTTTCAGGGGATCTGCATACTGTATTAGACATGGCTAAAGTTGCTGATACCATCCTGTTCCTCCTGGAGCCACTAGAAGGCTGGGACAGCACTGGGGATTACTGTCTGTCTTGCCTCTTTGCTCAGGGCCTTCCCACCTATAGTAAGTGTGTTGGAGTATTGGAGACCAGCAAAGAAAGTTAATTAGCTTTTTTTTTTTTTTTTTGGTGCGACTGTGATCTGTGCAGTGTTTGACATTTGATTTAGTAGTAAGACCAATGGGTTGTGTTCTGCTTTTGTGGAATGTGTGTCCAAATTAAACATTTTTTCAATTACTTTATGTTGTTGTGATCTGGAAATGAATTTTCCCGTGGTGAAACAGTAAGTCACTAAGCTCTTTCTTCCTCTCCTTCCAGCACTAGCTGTCCAGGGGCTTTCTGACCTCCCACCAAAGAAACAAGTAGATGCCAGAAAAAAGCTAAGTAGAACAGTGGAGAAACGCTTTCCTGATGACAAGCTCCAGTTGCTGGACACCCAACAGGAGGCAGGACTGCTGCTTAGACAGTTGGCTAACCAAAAGCAGCGGCATCTTGCTTTTCGAGATCGGCGAGCTTACTTGTTTACCCATGTTGCTGACTTCGTGCCTAGTGAGGAGAGTAACTTAGTTGGCACCTTGAAAATCTCAGGCTATGTTCGTGGGAGGACTCTGAATGTAAATAGTTTGCTGCATATTGTTGGACATGGTGATTTCCAAATGAATCAGATAGATGGACCTCTGGACCCTTTTCCTTTAAATCCTAGAGTGATTAAATCCCAGAAGAAACCAAGCGTGGCAATGGAGGTAAGATTGATAAGGGTTTTCACTTTTGGAAATCAAATCTAGGCCTTGGCGACATTCCTTGCCCAAAATTGTTGGTTTTACCTTTTTGGTTTTTCGAGACAGGGTTTCTCTGTAGTTTTGGAGCCTGTCCTGGAACTAGCTCTTGTAGACCAGGCTGGCCTCGAACGCACAGAAATCTGCCTGCCTCTGCCTCCCTAGTGCTGGGATTAAAGGCGTGCTCCACCACCGCCCAGCAAGTTTTACCTTTTTTTTTTTTTAAGAATTATTTTTGTATGCTGGAGAGAGGGCATATTACTTGTGTGGAGAGCAGGAGACACCTTGCCAGGGTTTGGTTCTCTCCTCTTATTTACCTTGTGGGCCCAGAGGATTAGACTCAGGTCATTGGATTTGGGGTCTGGCAGTCTGGGCTGTTTTGTTTTTGTTTTTCAAGTCGGGGTTTCTCTGTGTATCTATCTCTGACTGCCCTAGAAAATCTACAGACTGGCCTTGAACTCATAGAGCCTGTCTCTGCCTTCCACGTGCTGGGATTAAAGGTATGTGTCATCACTGCCTGGCTTCTGTTCTTTTTTTTTAAGAATGTATATTTGTATGTAAGTTGGCGTAGGATGGAAAATTTAATTTTCAGAGAGGCTAGTTTGCACACTTAGGCAAGTGAGAAGTCTGCTAGTTTGAAATGTAAGGCAGTAGAGAGACATGTTAATCAATTGTATTTATCTAATACTTCCTAGGTATTCTGCACAGTTGACTCTGCCTTCGTGGCAGATGTGGCCTCTTCTCAGAATTTATTTGAATTAGAGAAAAACTAACACTTGTGAATTTAAAAATCCCAGTAGTATATAGTTAAGGTGCAGACCTGCTGTGGAAATTGAGAGTACATTAGCAAGTTGCACAGGAGAGATCAGAGTCAAGTATTTGGAAGAATGAATGACTTATGATTTCCACAGAGGTTAAGGAATATACGTATGAACCTAGGTATAGTGACAGAGTAGAGGATTTCTTTGTGCTTTTTTAAAAGACTGGCCCTCACTAGCAATGGCTGCCCTGGAACATAATTGCTATATAGACCAGGCTGGCCTCAAACTTCACACAGATTTGCCTGCCTCTGCCAACTGAGATAAAAGGTGTGTACCACCATGAAGGGTTTGTTTGAATTCTGAAGAGGGCAGTTTGATTGAAAGGGAGATAATAAGCAGGTAGAGTTTCAGAATTTTTTTAGAAACAATCTGAAGAGTTAAGTAGGCGATCAGAGTTGAAACACTAGGAGATCACCATTTGGAAATTTGGTATGTTTTGATTTTTTTATTTAATTTGTGGATCTTTTGGGTTACAGTTAGGTTTACCGGACTTGCTTTTGGTTTTTAGATTTGTGCTACAGATACTGTAGTCGACATGGAAGAAGACCTTAAAGTTCTGATGAAGGCAGATCCTGATAAACAGGAGACTTTACAGACAGAGGTTACTCCAGATCCGATGGAAGGGGAGCAAACTTGGCCCACAGAGGAGGAATTGGAGGAGGCAAATGGTCAGTGGTAGCAAACATGTTTACTCTTTACTTGGTCACTGCTTGCTTATAGGGCTGGATAAGGAAGTGATTGGAGCTCAAATACTATATGACTGTACCAAGCAAACACTGGACACAGCTCTGCTTCCTCTCTCAGAATCCCTCTAGGCTTGTCTTTTTAAAAATAAATGATATTAAATCCACTACAGGGTTTATTTAGCTGTATATTTGTTGCTAACTTTGAGGCAGCTGAATTAAATTTGGAAGTAGTCTGTTTTCATGTAGCTGCTGTTTTCTCATGTTGGTAACAGTGTCTGCATAGGTGAGAATACAGAAAAGGGAGTATAATTAATATATAAATAATATAAATTAGTTGTTTGGGTTTTACAGACTTAGTGAAGCAACGTTCCAGGGTGGTAAAGAAGGTCCCTAGAGGAACATCCAATTACCAGGCTGAATGGATTTTGGATGAAGGTGGTGAAAGTGGTGGGGAAAATGATGAATATGATGATCTACAACATGAAGGTTTTATGGAAGAGGAGTCTGAGGTACAAAAATGGGCCATCGGGCCACCTATTCATACAACTCTAAAAATATGGCTGTACTTAAAAAAGGATGTTTTTATGACTTGCTCTTATTTTGAGGTTGGGGAAATGACCCATTGGGTAAAGTGCTTGCCACATAGGTGTTAGGACTTCTGTTTGAATTCCCAGAACACATGTGAAGCCAGGTGTGGTAGTGCAAGTCTATGAACTATTCCTACGGCAAGATTGGATGTAGAGGTAGAATCTCAGGAATGCCAAGGTAACAAACAACAAAAGATCCCGACTCAAGGTGGAAGGTGAGGACAGACAAAATTGTCTTTAGACCTCCACATACATGCCTGTATACTCATTTATATATCACACTAATGCACATTTTTGTATTTATATTAGTTGCAGATAGGTGTCTAGGAAAATTAATATTTGTTTAATTGCTTTTGGGATAGAGATAGATAGGTTTCTGCTGAAATATCTGCCAAAAAAATTTAGGTGGTCTTATTAGCCCATGACTGACCTTGAACACAAGTGATCCTACCTTAATCTTCCCAGAACTAGGATCATAGGCATGTGAAACCATGTCTGCTTGTTTTTTTTTGTTTAAGACTTTACACCATTTTATTATTGGATAGTTATGTCCCTTTTTTTTTCTCCAATCAAGGTTTCCTGTATTAGTCCTGAACTCAACGAGTAGCAGAGAATGATCTTGAACTCCTTAATCTCCTGCCTCTACCTCTCCAGAGCCTGGATTATTATAGAGATACTATGGCATCCCGTGTCTTAGTTTTTAATGTGGTAGAAATCAGTTCCCAGGGTTTCACAAATGCCAGGCAAGCACTTTACATCCCCAAGAATGCACATTGTTTTTAGGGTGTATGTCTTTTGGAGGTGTTGTTTGAGACAGTTTCACTATTTTGCTCTGTTCTAGAACTCACAGAGATCCACCTTTCTCTGCCCCCCCCCAAGTGCTGTATTATTACTGCACCCAGTGCTTTTGTTTGTTGGGGGGGGATCAGGAACACCTAACTGGAGTCATTTTTTTCTTTCTTCCCACCATTTGGGTTTCCTGTATAGAACTCAGGTCTAGAAATGAGGTCATTTGGAAACAAGTGCTTCTACTTACTGAGTTACCTTGTTGAACCTATGATTTTTGGTTTTCTGGGAGATACAGTCTTAATGAATCTCAGGCTTCTCTAGAACTCTAGCTGAGGATGTCCCTGAATCCGGGTCTTGCTATTACAAGCATGTGAAATCTGTCCAGCTTTAGGCTGTGCTGGGGATCAGCCAAGAGCTTTATGTGTGCTAGGAAAGCACTCTACCAATTGAGCTACATTGTCTGCCCTTTTTGGGTTTATTAGTTTTTTGTTTTGTTTTTTGAAGACAGTCTTGCTCTGTCACCTAAGCTGCCATCAAACTCAGTGAATCTCCTCCATTAGCTTCCTAAATGCTAAGACTACAAGTGTGTTTCATAGTGTGTATTTGTTATTTCCCACTCTACAGGATGAGAGTGGTGAGGAGGAAGAGGAATGTGAAACCATGACGCTAGGGGAGTCTATGCGTGATGATCTATATGACGAGAAAGTAGATGAAGAGGCCGAGGAAAGAATGTTGGAGAAATATAAACAAGAGCGAATGGAAGAGATGTTTCCAGATGAAATGGATACCCCCCGTGATGTGGCTGCTAGAATTCGGTTAGTCAACAAATCATTTCAAACAAGTTTTATTTAAAGCTTTTTTTGTGGTTTAAAAAAAAAACCACATTGTCTTTGTCCTTGAGGGGCTAACATTGCTATTTAAGAAGCAGCAAAATACAGTCAAGGCGTAGATTTGTTCAGAAGACCCTAGTAAAACAGATATACCTAAGTTAATTAGTAAATATTCCTTGCAGGAGTAAATGCTCTGAAGTGTATATTTGGGGAAGTGAGAGTGTATGTTTTGAATGAATGCTTATAAAAGTAAAAGCAAGAAAATTAGATTTTTCTGGAGCTCGGCAGTGGTGGCACACTTTTAATTCCAGCACTCTGGAGACGAGACAGCAGAGGCAGGTGACTCTCTGAGTTCAAGGCCAGCCTGGTCTACAGAGCTAGTTTCAGGATAGCTACTGCTGTTATACAATGTAACCATCCCCCAAAAAAAGCAAAACCAAAAAATATAGTTGTTTTTTTTTTTCCTGGAAGTAATCCTGACTAAAAGGCAGTGTCAGTGTTGGGTAAGTGATAAGAGCCACATTCCTTGACAGATACCACACAGGCACTGTAAATACTTTGTCCCCTGTGAAAAGCCTAGGTTGCTTCTGAAATACTTGTGAGAAGCTGTTTTAGGACATGGCTTCTGATAAAGCTACTAGTTGGTAGTTGTTTGCTTGAAGGATAGAGTCTCATGTAGACCAGGCTACTCTGGGGTCTTCCTGCTTCCAGGTGTTGGGATTATAAGTGTGTATTTCCAAGCCCAGTTCTAGTTCATTAGGATATTTTGATACCTATTGAGTAATTTTTAGTTTCTTGAGACAGTGTCACTTTGTAGCTCAGGCAGACAAGGAACACATGATCCTGCCCCAGAATACAAGAGCCAGACCTAAAGCCTTTTGTGGTTTGTTGTGCTGTGCTGGGGATTGAACCCAGGGCGTGTATACTAAGTAAGCATTATACCACTTCCCTAGGTTAGAGTGCTTTGAAAAAGCTACAGCCTTGACCATTTTAGAAGTGAGGTGAGTTTTAAGTAGCACTTACTTTCTTTAAAACCTGTGTTCTAGATTTCAGAAATATAGAGGCCTCAAGAGTTTCAGGACATCTCCTTGGGACCCTAAGGAAAACCTTCCTCAAGATTATGCTCGGATTTTTCAGTTTCAGAATTTTATTAATACTAGAAGAAGAATCTTCAAAGAGATTGAGGAAAAAGATGTTGAAGGAGCTGAGGTATCTTGCCTTCTTGTCCACCTTGCCATTTGTTTTTGTTTGGGAACAAAGGAGAACCAGAAATGATTAACTGAGAAGGTTGAGTCTGGGTGTTGACACTTCCATGAATGATGAGGCTTGGCATAGGCCTGAAGAAAAGTTTCCTCACTACTGGGACATAAGGGTAGTAACCCTGTGCCTGTCTTGTGCTTCTTTCTGGCAGGTCGGCTGGTATGTTACAATTCATGTCTCTCATGTCCCTGTCTCGGTGGTTGAGCATTTCAGGCAAGGAGCACCCTTGATTGCATTTTCTTTACTACCTTATGAACAGAAGGTAAATCAGTGTTTGTGCAAAATGGAGAATTACAAATATTTCTCCAAGGTGTACATTTTTTGCATATTGGGATGATTGAGGAATCAGAATAGAGAAGTCAATGATGGTTATGCCCAGTATGTCTGAACCTGTCTGAAGCATCTTAGTGATGCGGTCTGTATGGTTCTGAGACTTCACTAAGAATGTTTTTTAGATCAGAATGGGGTAGCAGTCTTAAAAGTAAACGTTTATGCCAGTGTAGGATTTCTTCTCTCTAGGTGACCAGTGCACACTGGGAGTGGGACAGCTATTATAAGATTGTAGAGGCTTGAATGATTGGTGGGAGGATATATGGTAATCAGGTAATGTGAAGGTCATTCACTACAGCTGACCTCTTGTAATGTCAGATGTGGAACAGCAAACTAGCTTATATGTGTATGATAGCACTGATAACGTCTCAGTGCACCTGGAGTTTCAGTTGATGGGTAAAAAGGACTGTAATGACATCTGCATGATGTCCCTAACTAGCATGGCCAGTTCTTAGAATAAAAAAACCTGGTGTTTGTTTGGTTTGCCTTTCAGGTTAGGCCGTTGTATGCCTAGACTATGAAGCTTTTTCTTATTTGGTCTTCAGATGTCAGTATTGAACATGGTGGTGAGTCGGAATCCTGGCAACACGGAACCTGTGAAGGCCAAAGAAGAACTGATCTTCCATTGTGGATTCAGGCGCTTCCGAGCCTCACCTTTATTCTCTCAGCACACAGCAGGTTAGCATGGAAGCCGCTAGGGTCTTGTCACTATTGTCTTTCATGATTGAAGGCAGAATACAATTTGAAATTCTTAAGTCTCTGGGGTGAGAGAGATTTTCAGTACTCTTGATTTAGGAGCCAATGATGTTTTTATTCAAGATGTCTGAACCTGTCTGAAGCATCCCAGTGATGCAAACTGTGTTGTGCTGAGGCTTCTACTATTGAGTATTGTTTCAGAGTAGGTTTTAAACCAGAGTTGGTAGCTTTAGGTGTAGAAATATAATTTGTTGCTGGCTTGTTCACTTGGGGCTTCTGAACAGTTCCATAGCTGACTTGCCTTTCAGTGACAGGAGACAGAGATGGTGACAGCATAACTGGTGCTCTGGGCAAATTTTGTCATCTATCACATCATTTTGTAAACAAAGTTTTACTAAAACATGGTATGTCTTGTGATTTTATTTTTGTATTTTGAGACAGAGAAAGGGCCTTGAACTTTAGGTTCTCCATCTCTTCCAGTATTTTTTTATTTTTTGCCTGCTTGTTATTAAGTATTTAACTGTATTGTGTATGATTGTCTTGTATTATTTTTATTTATTGAGATTTGAGAGACAAAGTCTTAATATGTAGCTCAAGCTTGCCTTCCTTGATCTTTAGAATGGTGGGAATATAGGGAGGGGTACATGCCCAGCTGGCATGGTGTTATAAAGGCACATTGAGTAGCTGGAATAGAAAGTAATTTGGAGCTGGCCAGGTGCTTAGCACTTGTGCTTGTTGCTGAACCTGAGAATCTCCGATCAGTGAATGCCCTGACCCTGCATGATGGAAGGGAGGACTTCCTACTCCAGTACTGTAGTACATGTGCCCCCACACCTCCAAAATAAACAAAATGCATTTAAAAGTTTTTATTATTTTAAGAAATTAATAAATGCCTCGTAGATGAACAGAGTTTTTCTGTTAGCTTACTGTTCTGCACCCAGCACAAAAGAGGCTTTCTGGGTAGAAGATGTTTCTGCTGGAGGCTGAGTTGCTGCACAGTCAGCCTGAGTAAAAGTTTTGGTTGTGAGATCAGATTACCTGGAGCACTCTTTCAATGGTAACTATAGTCTAAGCTCTAATTCTATCTCCAGTTGAAAAATTATTGATGGGAATAGGTTTTCTGTTTTTAGTTGTATTGATGCAGGGAAGAAAATGAGAGTAATATAGAGAAACACAAGGTGAAGCTGATAATCCTAGCCCTTGAACACAGTAAGTTTGAGGCCAGCATGCAATACATGAGACCTGTCTCAAAACAAAGCAGACTGGAGCTTACAAATGACCTGGTTCAGTTTCCAGTACCTACCACACAGATGATCAGCTTAGAGGCAACTACACATGCATGCCCACATGGATATATATATATAACCATACCCAGACACATAGTTAAATAAAAACATATTTGTAAACACCAGTGCTTTTGGTTAAGAGTTAGAGTTAGGCTGAGAATATGATGTAGATCTATAGCATTACCGTAATTTTAAAAGGTGGGTCTGTGTGTGGCAGCAACAAAGCTTTTGACAGCCTTTGGATTGCTTATGGTTTCTCAAGGCTTTTCACTTTTCTCTTTCTGGGCCCTTCCTATGGAAGCTGATAAACATAAATTTCAGAGATTCCTGACTGCTGATGCGGCCTTAGTGGTGACAGTGTTTGCGCCAATCACTTTTCCTCCTGCATCTGTGCTGCTTTTCAAGCAGAAAAGCAATGGTATGTTGAATTCTAAATGGTAAATATTGAACCTACTAGGACCATAGCTTTTCTGTAATTAGACCTGGGGTCTAACTATATTAAGGTATGCTGTTGTTTTTTGTTGAATATCAATTTCAACCTCATTGAGAGTGTAAGTAAGCCCAGGTGATAAGCTAGTTCTTTCCTGTGGCACACCTCAGTAGAGACTGCTTGGAGTACTATTTTTAAGGTGGGTTTGGAGGACTGGCTCAATAGAAATATTTTTTAAATTGGTTGTGGCCTCAGAAAGGTACACTTCTCCGAGAAAGTCTCACATGGGTCTTTAAAATAGATGAGAGCAGTAGCTGGAGGGCTTGGCCTGTGGATTAACAACTGCTCTCCTTTCCTAGGAGCGCACAGCCTCATTGCTACAGGCCATCTGTTATCAGTGGATCCAGACAGGATGGTCATCAAGAGAGTTGTTCTGAGTGGTCACCCTTTCAAAATTTGTACTAAGATGGCAGTGGTGCGTTACATGTTCTTCAACAGAGGTAGGCATGAATGAAGGAACGGGATCTGATTCCCTTTGATGGGAAGACAGGCGTGACACTGTTTGATTTTGGGTCTGTGTGTTCCATTCTAAGAGGATGTGATGTGGTTTAAGCCTGTGGAATTGAGAACCAAGTGGGGCCGCAGGGGACACATCAAGGAGCCTCTAGGTAAGAGTCTGGGATTCCCCAGTGTTAACCAAGGGACTGTTGGGCTGTGAAGTTCACTGCTTTAGTGCCTACTTTACTTTAACCAATTTGCTGTTTTCCTTCTAGGTACCCATGGCCACATGAAGTGCAGTTTTGATGGGAAGCTAAAATCTCAGGATACAGTATTAATGAATCTCTATAAGCGAGTTTTCCCCAAATGGACTTATGATCCATATGTACCAGAACCAGTACCGTGGGTGAAAAGTGAGATCTCAGCAGCATCTGAAGTGGACATGGAATAATGGATTCAGTGGACTCTGCCTATTGCAGCCAGAGCTTAGTGTGGGTAGGAGTCTGGGTTGTGATTAGGCAGTCTGCTTTCTACTTCAGCTATTTACACTATTACTTGGTCACCAAATTATAACTCTTGCTAAAATAGTCTTCTCCATTAGGATTTTGAAAACAATTTTCATCTAGAGACAATTTATGAATTTAAACAGAAATAGTCTGGTAAGGACTTTCAGCCTGCTTCACCCAGTTTATGGAAGCTAGGTCTACATTCCCACCACTGAGTACAATACAGATGTTCTTCACTTCTGGAGAGACTGTTTGGAAATGCTGAGACAGCACTGCAGCCAATCCAACACCAGCAGTAGGCTCAATGAGCAGTTTCATTCTCTCCCACACCAGTTGAGTTGCATGCTGTTGGCACAGAAAGAATTAAGGATTAAAGCCAGGCGGTGGTGGCGCACGCCTTTAATCCCAGCACTCCAGAGGCAGAGGCAGTGGATCTCTGTGAGTTCGAGACCAGCCTGGTCTACAAGAGCTAGTTCCAGGACAGGCTCCAAAGCTACACAGAGAAACCCTGTCTCGGGGGAAAAAAAAAAAGGATTAATGAAACACAGTATAGTAGGTTAAGATCTGAACACCAAATGAAGTAGATGTTTGGGTTTGTTTCAATGA
Organism: Dicrostonyx torquatus; assembly: GCA_028555095.1. Classification (NCBI taxonomy): domain Eukaryota; kingdom Metazoa; phylum Chordata; class Mammalia; order Rodentia; family Cricetidae; genus Dicrostonyx; species Dicrostonyx torquatus. The sequence goes on from JAQHUG010000288.1 coordinate 1,353,072, forward strand.
CTGTGCTTGCTAATAAAGTGCATATACAACTCAGCCTAACTCTGCTACTGTCAGGGTTCCCATGTATTAAGTTAATCCTCTGTTCATAAATTTCTTTTGCCTTGGAAGTTAGACTTGCTGTTTTCTCATCCCAGTCTTACCTTGATTTCGTCCTCTGTGACAGTGAAGACATCATCCACAAGGTCCCTTATAATAGGCCAAGTATTTAAGCCAATGCTTGATTTGACACCATCTGCTATGGTTTCTGGAGGGTGAAGATTGGGAATCAGTTCTCCTTTCAGTTTGGACTGGTAGCAGTCATCTGCATTCAAGGGTTCAGCAGCATAGACCTTCACACTAGGTTTCAGGGCCTGGGCAGAGGAACAGAGACTGTATACTGGCAGCTTTGCCTACATACCTGAAGAAGGCATACTAGATGACACATTTTTCATGTTACAGAAGGGTCTTTTGATACTGAAATGGAAATGTGACCTTGAAGCACTTTAATAAAAGTTGAATCTGATAACTGACTTAATTGACTAGATTATAACTGGTTCTAGTAATTTGGGGAGAGTAATAGTTTAGTGAGGCAGGCTTGGATGCCACTCATCCTCAACTGCTTTTATGCTGTGCTGTCATATGAAAAGGACAGCGAGGTAAAGGTAAAGGAAGCCACGAAAGAATAGTAATTTGGGGGCATGGTGAGAAACTGTCCACAATGCAGTGTGATACAGGTTGTAATCCAGGAAGTCCTTTTTAAACAGTTTTCTTACCTTAATTGTAATGGCTATTCCAGCAACCATTCCTCCTCCCCCCACTGGTACCACCAGTGCATCCACCAAAGGAACCTTTAGTAAAAATATGAATAAGCCAATTAACAAAGTTTTATATATGTAAAACCACTTTTCTATTGGTCAAATGGGATGATGGCATTTTACCTGGTTCAGGACTTCCAGGGCAATTGTCCCTTGTCCAGCTATCACTGCAGGCTCCTGGTTGGGATGGACCAAGATGCCTTCTGTTTCTTGCATAATTCTTTGAGTGACCCTTTCTCTGGACTAAAACATAGCATTAATGTAGCTTAATTGACTTACTGTAAGTCCCCAAAAGTACAATTCAGTCACTTAGCACTTAAAGGCAATGAATTTTTCACATTTCTTTCATAAATAAACATGGTATGTCTTAGTGCTTGTGAGAAAAAATAGATTTTTCATTGGGTGGCTGAGGGGCTTTATGTGACATGAACAAGCTATGGATCTTTAAAAATGTTTGAAGGTGTTAGTGAATGTAAGAGAGGATAATACAGTAAGAGGTGAGGCAGAAAGACAGCATGGTTAGACCATCCCAAGAACTTTGATGGCTGAAACAGTGAGTGATTAGTGCTTACAAGGCACCAGCACCAGATCAAAACAAAACCCTCATGCTGGGGAGATGGCTCAGTGGCTGCTCTAGAGGACCTGGGTTCAATTCCCAGCACCTACATAACAACTCATAACTCCAGTTTTGCTGAATCCTTAAACATCGTACAGACATAAATGCAAGCACAAACAAAAATATCAATGCACATAAAAATCTTTTCAAACTTTGAGGTAGAAAAGTAGAATCTGAGGTGACCAACAGTCTAAATGGACATCTGGGTGCTATTGAACACAGGGGCTCCAGTGGAAGCAAAGACTAGTGAGTCTATGTGAGAACTGATGCTGGATGGAACCATGGTGATAATGGTAGGAGTTATTAAAAGGAACTGGACTGGGCTGGAGAGATGGCTCAGAGGTTAAGAGCATTACCAGCTCTTCCAAGGTCCCAGCAACCACATGGTGGCTCACAACCATCTGTAATGAGGTCTGGTGCCCTCTTCTGGCCTGCAGGCATATACACAGAATATTGTATACATAATAAATTTTTTTTTTTTTTGGTTTTTTTGAGACAGGGTTTCTCTGTGGCTTTGGAGCCTGCGCTGGAACTAGCTCTTGTAGACCAGGCTGGTCTCGAACTCACAAAGATCCGCCTGCCTCTGCCTCCCGAGTGCTGGGATTAAAGGCGTTTGCCACCACTGCCCGGCTACATAATAAATATTAAAAAAAGGAACAGCACTCGGGAGGCAGAGGCAGGTGGATCTCTTGAGTTTGAGGACAGCCTGATCTACTACAAGAGCTAGTTCCAGGACAGGCTCCAAAGCTACAGAGAAACCCTGTCTCGAAAAAAAAAAATAAATCAAAAAAAATAAATAAAAAAGAGGAACTGAACTGTAAAAGTTCTGGTTTTCCTTTTTAAGATTTTTATCACATCTATTCAATTTTGCATATGTGTAGATGTCAGAGTAGAACTGGGAGTCAGTCCTCTGTTAATGCTGTTTGGGTCCCAGGAATTAAACTTGGGTTATTAAGTTTGGCAGTAGATGTCTTTGCTTGTTAGCCGGCTTCAAAGCCCCTCCCTCCAACTTTTTCTTTTTTTTTTTTTTTTTTTTTAATCTGAGAGGACAGATGTTCTGGATGTGGTGTTTGGAAGTTATCTAAGATTTTTGTTTTTCCTTGAACAACTAGAAAGATGTGATGCTATTCGATGAGGTGAGGAAGACTGAAATGGGGAAAGAGGAGTCAGGCCAGAAATCATTAACGTCCAGGGAGGAAAGTTGGGCTGCTGAAGCATAGGTGAAACATCTTTAAACATTTAATTTCTGGGACTGGAGAAATGACTCAGTGGTTAAGAGGACTGACTGTTCTTCCAGAGGACCAGTTTCAGTTCCCAGCACCCACATGGCAGCTCACAACTGTTTGTAGCTCTAGTTCCAGTGTATCTGACACCCTCACACAGACATACATGCAGGCCAAACACTACTGTACATAAGAAGAAAAATGTGATTTCTGACTGGGCAAGGTACATGACTTTAAATCCAGTACTCTGGAGGCAGAGGCAGGTGGATCTCTCTTAGTTCAAAACCATCCTACTTGGGGCTGGAGAGATGGCTCAGTGGTTAAGAGCATTGCCTGCTCTTCCAAAGGTCCTGAGTTCAATTCCCAGCAACCACATGGTGGCTCACAACCATCTGTAATGGGGTCTGGTGCCCTCTTCTGGCCTTCAGGCATACACACAGAAAGAATATTGTATACATAATAAATAAATATTTTTAAAAAATCCTACTTTATATATAGTGAGTTCTAGGATAGCCCTATTTAAACAGATCCTGTCTAAAAATAGCCTCTTCCATCCATCCATCTATCCGAGGCAGGGTGTCACGTAGACCTACCTGCCTGAGGCTAGTCTTAGAACTTGTGTCCAAGGATGACCTTGAACTCCTCAACTTCCTACTTCCCAAGTGCTGAGATTACAGGCAAGTAGCAACCATATCCAGCTGTAATACTCTTTGAGAAAAAAACTTACTCTGTAGCTCAGGCTGGTCTGAAAGTTGCCATTCTGTCTCCTGAGTGCTAAAATAGACATATGCCACCATGCCTGGCCACACTAAGGCAAAGAGGAAGCTTCCAGTAAGGAAGGCAGATAGTCTGTTAAGTGAAGCTATTAAATGATGCTGAACACTTCCTCCTTACCTCATCACTCTGTTCACTATATACTATAGAGGCTCCATAGGCTTGTATTGCCAGTTTCTTGCAGTTGGGAGCCGTATGAGGCACTACGATGTAAGCAGGAATCCCTGGGGGGGGGGGAGAAACCATGGTTAGACAGTGTGAGGTGCTTCTAGGAGAGAAACTTGTATCATTTTGATTATGAGCAAACAGGGATTCCTTTGGAAACTTTCCACAGCTGTCATCCCTCTTACTAAAACTGTGGTAATTTCCCACTCTGATACTACTCTGGACCCTGAGAAACTTAGTACCTTCCAGTTTGGCAGCATAGGTGAGAGCCTGGCCATGGTTCCCACTGCTGTGAGTAACAACGGCTTTGGGTTTCCCCTCCAGAGGGTCAGGACTTAAGCCTCTGATGGCATTAAGGGCACCACGGATCTGGAAGAGATGTTGAAGTACAAACGGTGCATCATTTTAACAAAGGGGACAGGTTCAGAGAAATGAATTCACTTGTTTCATTGTGCAAACTGTAGAGGGTATTTACACAAACAGTCTGCTATGTACCCAGGCTATGTGGTAGAGCCTCCTGCTCCCAAGCAATAAACTGAAGCATGGCAAAACTACTGAGCAGGCTGGGTGGTGGTGGCGCATGCCACAATAGTAAATTAGCTTATAACTGCTTTACTTTGTAAATTAAAAAAAATATTTAGCTTGGTGGTGGTGGCTCAAGCCTTTAATCCCAGCACTTGGGAGGCAGACAGAATCTCTGAATTTGAGGCCAGCCTGGTCTACAGAGGAAGTTCTAGGACATTCAGGAATACAGAGTGAAACCTCATCTCAAAACAAATAGACAAAAACCACACAAAAAACAAAAAAAACAAAACTAAACACAGGGTCTCACGTGGCCCAGGCTGGTATTGAATTTGCTATGTAACCAAGGACAACCTTATTACTGATTCTTCTGTTTAAAATACACAACCTTGTACAGCTGTACAAAAATACATCCAGGTGTGGTGTGGTGATGATGCACACCTTTAACTTATTTAGAGAATATTCCTGGGACCATAATTGTAAGGGATATTTTAAGGAAATAGGCACATCAATGTTATAAACCTGGTACCGAGCCGGGCGGTGGTGGCGCACGCCTTTAATCCCAGCACTCGGGAGGCAGAGGCAGGCCGATCTCTGTGAGTTCGAGGCCAGCCTGGTCTACAAGAGCTAGTTCCAGGACAGGCTCCAAAGCCACAGAGAAACCCTGTCTCGAAAAACTAAAAATAAATAAATAAATAAATAAAATAAACCTGGTACCCAGGACTTGAAAATTGTGCAACTCTTTTTATTTCCAACTGCAAAGACATTTACTACCAGCCACCCCATTAGTGGACAGGAGAATAAAACAACAGATTTGGAAAAAAACAACAAAATGGATTTTTACCTTAAAAGATCCAGTTTTCTGGAAGAGTTCACATTTGAAGAAAAGACTGCGTCCTGCTATTTGGTTCAAAATGGAGCTTGTTAGTACTGGCGTGAGGTGGACAGAATCTCGAATGTTCATATGGGCCTTTTCAACATCAGCAAAGGAGATGCAGTACTGAGCACACATGGTTCTGAAACCCAGGAACAAGACAAGGGGTCAAAGTACAGTCCACACAGTGTTTAGAACACTGAAACAGGAGCAGAGCCTGGGTGCTGTGGTGCTATCCACAACTGTTTCCTAGATGCTGGGATTTCTGTTCAGAGAGGAACTTCCTTGAAGCTAAAGTAAGTATTCTTTGCCACTCATACCTCCTGGTACTGCTACAGGTTTGTACCTTCATCATTGTATAGCCAAGCCTTGGACAGAGATCCGCTGGCCTTTGCCTGCTTGTGCTGCTACATCTGCTGTTTTGTTTTGAGAGTCTCAAGTTTCACTATGTTGTCCAGGCTGGAATAAAACCCAAGGGATCCTCCTGTCACAGCCTTCTAAGTGGGACTACTTAGGTGTGCCACTGTACCTGGCTTATATTTTTCAGGTGGCTCAGCAGCTTAAGGCACTTACTTCCAGGCCTGATGACCTAAGTTTGGTTCCCAGGACCCACATGATGGGAGAAGTGAATCCCTCAAGTTGTCTTCAGACCTCCACACAGGTGCCTTGGCATGCATGGCCAACACACACACTCACACAAATAGATCTGGGAGTGGTGGCTCATACCTTTAATCACAGCACAATGGAGGTAGAGGCAGGTGGATCTCTCTCTAAGTCCAAGGCCAGCTTGGTCAGCATAGTACATACTTCAGGTTAGCTAGGGTTACATATTGAGACTGAATAAATACATGAACAAAAGTTATTTTGAGAAAAAAATTGTTTTTCCCCTTGGTTATTTGAGACAGGGTCTCTGTCTGACAACCCTGGCGGTCTGGAACTCACTTTGTAGATCAGGCTGATCTTGAACTCAGAGATCTGCCTGCTTCTGCCTTCCAAGCGCTAAGATTAAAGGTGTGCACCACCACTGCCCAGCTGATTTTTATTTTTAAAAGATGTAAAAATTTTATGTGTCAATTTGAATGTATGTTATATGTGTGCACAGCATGTATATGTGTGCATGTGCCCACTGAGGCCAGTGGATTTCTGTGTTGAGCGCCTGATACAGTTGCTGGGAACTAAACTCAAGTCATCAGGAATGGCAGTGAGCACTCCTAACTGACCAGCCATCTTGTTTTCACTTTTTGGGTGATTCTGCCAGGCTATGATCCTCAAGCTCACATGAAGGGGAGTAGTCTTGGCTATGTCGGCTTATAGCCACGCCCCTCCATTAGCTAATTATTCCGCCCCCTAATTAGTTGTTAATTAATTAATGGGGCTGGACCACCAGGTCCCAAGAGGTGTAAAATGATAGGCCCCCGTGGAAAGCGCTCTCTCTGCGGATCACCTGCCTGCCTGCTTCTTAGGAGGAGCTCTGTTTGGTGGTACAGTAATCTGTGTGTATTTGGCCCTTAGTAAAATTGTGTGTCTCAAATAAACTTCCACACTCACACTCCTCTTGCTTCTACCTCCTGATTGCCAGAATTAGCCATGTGCCAATATTTCTGGTTTACATGTTTTGTCTTATATAGCCCAGGATGGGCTCAAGCTTGATATATGTAGCCAAGTATAACCCGAATTCCTGATTATTCTGCCTTATCTTTCAAATGCTAGGATTACAGGCATGTGTCACCAAGCCTGGCTGTGTTGTTAATTTTTATTGTTTTGGGAAAGGGACTTGCTTCTATAGCACAGGCTAGTCTGGAACTCACTGTGTAGACCAGGGAGTCCTTGAGTGTCCAATCTTCTTGCTTTGACCTCCCGATCCCTGAGATTTTAGTATGAGCCACCATGCCTGCCCCAGCCCTATACTTTTTTACTTTTTAGTTTGGTATTTGTGACAGGGTCTCATGTAGCCCAGACTGGTCTCAAATTCGGCATGTAGCAGATAACCTTGAAATCCTGACTGTCCTGCCTACACCTTCCAAGTGCTGAGATTTCAGGCCTACATCATACATCTGGCTTTAGTGCCTTTTTTTTTTTTTTCTTTTTGAGACAGTGTTTCCCTGTCAGCAGCCCTGGCTGTCCTGGAACTCGCTCTGTAGACCAGGCTGGCCTCCAATTCACAGAGATCTGCCTGCCTCTGCCTCCCGAGTGCTGAGATTAAAGGTGTGTGCCACCACTGCCTGGCGCTTTAGTGCCATTTTAATAAATAATTTTGTATGCTTCGAAAACATATATCATTACCTAACTGTTAAAATCAAACATTTTCTTGCTCCATTTGGCTCAGCTTCCTCAGAGTTTCCAAAATTGTATCTAAAGGCATGCACAGTTCTAAGACATCTGGTATCACTCTAGTGTAGTAACTGTCAGTTTTGTGACATTTGACACTGCTGCCAAGCTGATTGTATCAGTTCATACAACAGTATCTAAAGGATTGTCCATTCACTCTGCCTTGTTATGTATATATTTTTTTCTTTTTTTGGGGGGGTGGTGGGAGGAAGAGACAAGGTTTATCTATGTAGCCATGGCTATCCTGAAACTCACTTTGTTGATCAGATTGGCTTTGAACTCAGAGATCCACTTGCCTCTGCCTCCTGAGTGCTGGGATTAAAGGTGTGTACCACCCCTGCTTGGCTAGCTATATTGCTGTTTATTAAATTTTATTCCCAATGTGTATTGAGGTGGGTGCCCATGACATGGCATCAGAGAACAACTTTGGGAGTTGCTTTTTTTCTCCTACCGTGTGGGTCCTGGGGATTATACTTGGATTGTCAGGCACTTCCAAGAGTCTTTACCCAATGAACCACTCTCCAGCCTGCTATATCATTCTTCTTTTTTTTTTTTGTTGTTTTTTTTTTAAAGGTTTATTTATTATGTATACAGTATTCTCAGTATTCTGTCCAGAAGAGGGCACCAGATCTCATTACAGATGGTTGTGAGCCACCATGTGGTTGCTGGGAATTGAACTCAGGACCTTTTGGAAGAGCAGGTGGTGCTTTTAACCTCTGAGCCATCTCTCCAGCCCCCTGCTATATCATTCTTTAAAAAATATTTTTAGATTTATGCGGATAAATGTTTTACCTTTGTGTATGTATGCATACCACAGGTGTGCCTGGTGCCTAGGGAGGCCAGAAGAAATCAGATCCCTGGAACTGGGATTACAGATGGTTGTGAGTTGCCATATGGATGCTGGGAATCAAACTAGGTCCTTTGGAAGAGTGGCTAGTTTTCTTAACTCCTAAGCAAACTCTCCAGCCCCTATCATGAAAATTTAAGATTTACTGATAATCTTATATGATTATGAAGAGTAAGACTTTTGCATGTTTATTATGTAATGAGACACTTTAGTAGATTATTTTGTTAGCTTTTAAAAAGTGTTTTCCTGCCGGGCGGTGGTGGCACACGCCTTTAATCCTAGCACTAGGGTGGCAGAGACAGGCGGATCGCTGTGAGTTCGAGGCCAACCTGGTCTACAAGAGCTAGTTCCAGGACAGATTCCAAAACTACAGAGAAATCCTGTCTTGAAAAACCAAAAAGAAAAAAGTGTTTTCCCCACTCCCCCATGTAGAAGATGGGATCCAAAAACTCAGGGATCTATCAATGAGCTTTACCCATAGTCCCAGATGACTTATTTTTAAAAAGATGTATTATTTACGGGCATGAGTATGCCTGTGTGAGCTCATGTGCACCACATAAATTCTGGAACTGGAGTTACAAGTGATTGTGAGTCACCTGATGTGGCCACACTGAGCTACCTCTGTTGCAAGTCGTAGCAGTTCTACAGCTGGTGTCCCTTAACTTTTTAGTTTTTCTAACTTCAGATATGGCTTAAGATAGTTTTTCAAGTAGTATCTTTAAAATTAACTGCTCTTCAGTTCTCAGATCTCTCTTTGGCTGTACAAGTTTCAGCGTCCATGGGAATCGAAGAGTTTCTTTCGGTATGATTAAGGAAAGGCTTGTGTGGGAAATCACAGAAGCAAGGACAGCTATAGGTCTAGTTCTTCCTCATGGTTTCCAGGCTTTGGCCAGTTCCAGGTCTGAGAGCGCACACAGATGTGGAGACTCTTTTTTTACCACACAGAACCTTAGAAACCTTTCATTACATCAGATCCTCTTGGGAAACTCAAAACTGCAAAGATAAGCATAGCTCATACAATAACTCCCTGGTGCTGCTTCATGTTCAGAAAAGAAGCCATCAAAACCATCCAGGAAAAAGAACAGGGTATGATTGTCCAGCAGTCAAGAACACTAGCTGGTCTGGTAGCGGCCCTGGGTTCAGTTCCCAGCACCCACAGGGTGGCTCACAACTCTCTGTAACTGCAGTTCTAGGAGATCCAAGACCCTCTTCTGATTTCCTCAGACACCAGGTACATTTGTGTACAGTCATACATACAGGCAAAACACTCATACACATGGAATAAAATAAAACATGAAATCTATTCTCAGTGTGGTAGTTACACAGTGAGACTCTATCTCAGGGAAAAAACAAGAACATTAAATATTGTGGGCCCATGAGATGATTATAACCCCTCATGCAAGTGCAGGTCAATCCATTCCTGGACAGTTCTGCCCTTGAAACAGACCTGCTGTTGTTGAGCAAGGCAACATTACTTAAGACACTCTTTCTTGTCTGCTGTTTTTCCTGTTTTTGTTTGTTTTTTCCTTTACAGACAGAGTCTTGGGTAGCCTACAGTGGCCTGAAACGTGGTATGTAGCAGCTCCAGGATGATCATGGACTGCTGATGATCCTGCCTCTACTTCTTTTTTTTTTTCCCCCTCAAGACAGGGTTTCTTTGTGTTGCCCTGGCTGTCCTGGACCTAGCTTCGTAGACTAGGCTGGTCTTGAACTCACAGAGACCCACCTGCCTTTGCCTCCCGAGTGATGGTATTAAAGGCATGCACCACCACTGCCTGGCCCTGCCTCTACTTAAGTACTAGGATTACAGATGTATAGGATTACACTCAGCTTTCAATTTTTTAAGAGCCATGGAATACTATTAAGCCCCTGATCAGATAAGTGACAACTTAGAATATATATATATATATATATATATATATATATATATATATATATGTAATAAAATTTTGTGGTTTTGGACACAGGTTCTTACTATGTAGGCTAAGCTGGCTTTGGTGTTAAATTCATGATAATTTTGGCTCCTTCTTGTAATGGATAGGGTCACAGGGATACACCATTTTCAGAAAACCACTGACTGCATACAGTGAAAAGGAAAGGGGCAAAAATATAACCAGGGAGACCAATACAGAGGAGTTTCAGTACACAGGAGGGGCAAAGGAGGAGTGAATGGCAAAAGCAGAGATAGAAAAAAAATCCTTTTATGGAAACACAAACATTAAGGGACTAAAGATGTCCTTCAGATAAGGTCTTGCCTAGTAGCATGAGGGCAGCCCTGGGTTTGATCCCAGCTCTGCATAAAACAAGGTGATAGTACAAGTTAGTACCAGGTGAAGGCAGGAGGATAAGAAGTTCAAAGTTATCTTTGGGCTACCCAGTGAGTTCCAGGCCTGCCTACGCTACCATGAGTACTGTATCAAAACATAAAAACCTCCAAAAACCTGAAATCTCCCTAGATAAGATATATAAATGTCCATGGAGCACATTAAAATTCCCAGAATCACTAATCATCAGAAACATGCAAATCAAAACTCCAATGGGCACCACCTCTAACCATAGCATTAGGCCAGAGCAGAGAGGAAGTGGGAGAACAGGGGTACTGCTGGCCCGAATAGAGTAATCAGGGTGTTATGGGAAACACTACATTAGTTCCTATAAACAATGGACATACACTATCACCTGAACAGTAATTCCACCCAGAAGGGGAATGGTCCTAGCCTATCAGGCTAATAGCCACACCCCGCCATTAGCCATTAGCTAATTATTCTGCCCCTAATTAGCCATTAGCTAATTACTTGGGGTTGGACCATCAGGTCCCAATTAGGTATAAAAGGGTAGGTTCACGTGGGAAGCACTCTCTCTGCAGATCGCGGGTCTGCAGGCGTCTTCGGAGAAGCACGGTTCCAGGGTCTGGTATTGTGAATCTGCTTGTGTTCCCTTTCTATTAAATTGTATGTCTTAAATATAGCTGGCTTGGGCAATACTTAATTGAAACAGCCACACCACCCCTCGAGGTAGACCAAAGAACCAAAAGCTGTGTTTCATCAAGGTGTATCAGGGCCCCAGACCTTCACACAACTGACTCCATGATGGAATTATCATCTAGGCTGTAAAACACAGCATGTAGACAGCACCGCCTGTCAACACTAAAACAAAGGCCTTCTCCATCAAAATCCATAGTGATGGGAAAGTCTCTAAAAGTACTACTTCTGTAGTTCTGCTTCAGCTAACTGTTCTTATTAACTGAAGTGTGTCTACCCAGGGCATGAGTTTTGTGCTTAAAAGCTCACCCTAAAGAAGGCTCAGTGCTACACTGGGATTCAAACACCCAGTGTAGTTACAGACCAGCTAATAAGGACTTTCTATTGGCTTAAACCCATGCCTAATTGCCTTCTCTGGTGAATACCCACAACCAAGGAGATTTCTGCACTCCCATATTCATAGCTACATTATTCATGAGAACCAAAAGAAGCCAATGGCCACTGACATACAAATATCCATACATATGTAATATGCACATAAAATGGAGGATTCATATTTAATAGGAAATCCTGACATGTTGTAACACAGATGAACATTGAGGACATTATGCTAAGAAAAATAGGCTATTTGCAAATACTTCATGATTCCAATGATGTGGGATACCTATAGTAAGAAAATTCAAAGAAAGGGTAGTAGAAGGGCTGGGTTTAGGACAGTGGAGGGCTGTTTAATAGGTATAAATGGGTTTGGGTATGTAACAGGATACATTAAACAACAAAAAGCACACACTCAGAAAATGGTTAAATGATACATTTTATGTGTATTTTATCACAATTGAAACAAACTGAAAATAAGAGGTAACAGCAGTTATACTTAGGCCTATTGGTTGTGATGACTAATTTCCCTTGTTAACTTGATTTTGCCAGAATCAACTAAAACTCAAGCAGCTGGGCATGCCTGGGAAGGGTTTTCTTGACTGAAGCATTTGAGGTGAGATGACCTATTCTAAATCTGGGTCACACCTTTGGTGGGAGCCCACAGAAAAAGACATGGAAGAGAGAAACATCTGCTATTTGCCTGCTTGTGCTCATTCTTGCTGGCAAGTTCATCTACCCTACTGCTGAGGCATTCTTTCATTGGTATTAGAACCAGCCTCTTCAGGATTCCAACTTGGTGTGGACGAAACATTACCATGTACTTGGTTTTTCTGACAAGAGATAGCCACTGTGGGATTAGCCTATCAGGCACTCTAATACATATCCTTTATGTACACACATATTTCATTCTTTCAGTTCTGTTCCTTAGCAACCCTGACTGACACAGTTTGCAAGTGAGAGAGCCTCAGTCTGAAGCAGCTTAGGCAGAGGATGAGGGCTTCCAGATTCACTGGCTCATGGAATCCGAGGAAGGGCTGGGCACACCACAGAGGGGATAAAAAGCTTCAGCAACAACTGCAATCAGGAGCTTCGGAGCTTCCATGACTCTCAGTTTCTCACCTCTGCTGCCTTTGGCATGTTGGCTTCCTTTTCACAGCAGACCAGCTGGTTCCGCACGACAGGACACATGGCTGCTGACAGTTCCTGTGTTTTACATTTTATGGCTTCCACACTGAAGAGGGATTTTCTCTCACTTTCAGTTCAAAAAATTCTGGGTAAGGACTTTGACTGGCCCATCTTGGCCCAGGACCAATGTGGCAAAGGGTGAAAGGTCATTTAGGAAATACTATGTAATAGAAGTAATTTATGGAAACATGAAAAAGAAACAGAATGAGATCTATAACACAATATCAATTATGTACATTTAAAATACATACATAAAACATTATATATTATGCAAAGATACATGTATATTTAAGGACATCTATCAAGCACATTAAAGCCACTAAAGAAGAAGTGATGAAGGATGACTGGGTACTAAAGTGAACAAAAAAGGTAAAACGAAAAAGGTCTTGTTAATTAACGACAGTGAACAAAATAGTATGATTACCTCAATTCTCTGCTTTTGATGGAAAACAGAATTGTAAGAGGGAATGATGGAGGGGAAAAACAAAACCAAACTCCCGAGTAGGCATGAAAGGTATTTTTCAGAAGAAAAAGGGGGAGCAAGCTGGAGAGATGGCTCAGTTGGTAAAGGCACATGCTGCCAACTCTGACAGCCTGAGTTCCATTCCTGGCACACACATGGTAGAGGGAGAACCAACTCCTGCAGGTTATCCTCTAACTTCCACATGTGAGCTCACACACAATAAATAATGTAATTAAATTTTTGCTGGGATGTAGCACTGAATACCTCGGAACTCATTGTATAGGCCAGGTTAGTCTGGAACTCGGAGAGATCTGCCTGCCTCTGTATCTCAGATGCTGGGATTGAACAGGTGCAAAGCCATACCCAGTTTCTCTTTATTTCTTTCTTTTTTCTTTTTTTTCTAAAGATTTATTTATTATGTATAGTATTCTGCCTACATGTAGCCTTGCAGACCAGAAGAGGGCACCAGATCTCATTACAGATGGTTGTAAGCCACCATGTGGTTGCTGGGAATTGAACTCTCAAACTCTGGAAGAAGAGCCAGTGCTCTTAACTCCTGCGCCATTTCTCCAGCCGCCTTCTTTCTTTTCTTGTGTGTGTGATGTCCTACCCACTAGGAACTGGAGTTATAGACAGTTGTGAGTCATGTTATATGGGTGCTGGGTACTGAACTTAAGTCCTTTGAAGAGCAAAAGTGCTCTTAACCACTGAGCCATCTCTCCAGCCCATTATTTAAATAGGCTTTTGGGACTCTATTCCTTATACTGGGTTGCCTTGCCCAGCCTTAATACAAGGTGAGTTACTTAGTCTTACTACAACTTGATAAGCCTTGTTTTGTCAATATCCATGGGAGAGCTGTCCATTTCTCAATAGAAATGAAGGAGGAGTGGATTGGGGGAGGCAGAGGGGTGGTGGAAGTGGGGGACTGGGAAGAGAGGAGGGAGGGGAAACTGTAGTCAGGATATAAAATAAATAAATAATAAACGAATAGATTTTATTTCTTTTTGTCCATGGGTGTTCATGTGCATAGATGCACTCATGAGCACAGGAGTGGGAGTGAACCCTGAATGAACCCTGGGAAGGGTATTATCCCTCAGCATCTTATTTACCTTGGCTATAGTTTTTTGTTTTTTTTTTTTTAAAAAAAAAGATTACCTTTTATTTTATTTGTATGAGTGCTCTATCTGCATGTATGCCTTTATTCCAGAAGAGGGCATCAGATTCCATGATAGGTGGTTGTGAGCCACCATGTAGTTACTGGGAATTGAACTCATGACCTCTGGAAGAGCAACCAGTGCTCTTAACTGCTGATCCATCTCTCTACCCTCCTATAGTTCATTTATTTGTTTTTTTTTTGTTTTGTTTTGTTTTTTTGGTTTTTCGATACAGGGTTTCTCTGTAGCTTTGGAGCCTGTCCTGGAACTAGCTCTTGTAGTCCAGGCTGGCCTTGAACTCACAGAGATCCGCCTGCCTCTGCCTCCCGAGTGCTGGGATTAAAGGCGTGCGCCACCCGCCCGGCCTTTTTTTTTTTTTTTTTTTTTTTTGAGACAAGATCTCTCACTGACCCTGAAGCCTGCCAGTTTGGCTGAACTTGCTGGCCAGCAAGCCCCAGAGATGCACCTGTCTCCGCTTCCCATGTGTGCACCATCATGCCTGGCTTTTACATGGGTTCTGAGGATCTGAACTCAGGCCCTCATGACTGTTCAGCATTTATTCACTAAAGTATCTCCCCTGCCTCCAATTTTAACTTCCAAAAACTGAATTCCTTCGTCTTCCATTATCTGAATCTGCTTTACTGCTTTTGTATTGCCTATATATTATGTGACCAAATCCCTATTTAAAAAATTCAGGCCGGGCAGTGGTGGCGCACGCCTTTAATCCCAGCACTCGGGAGGCAGAGGCAGGTGGATCTTTGTGAGTTCGAGGCCAGCCTGGTTTACAAGAGCTAGTTCCAGGACAGGCACCAAAGGTACAGAGAAACCCTGTCTCAAAAAAACAAAAAACAAAAAATTACAACATTACAGATACATATAGAGTTTTCCATTGTCTGCTGTCAGAGCACCTGTCCTCTACTTTTGAGTATTTGGCATATATTCCACCTTTTTCTTGATGAACAAATATAGAAATTTACATAAGCATGAAATTTTTTTTGCCACACATAGATAGAACTATAGTATATATTGTTCTGTAAATAGCTTCTCTCTTTCCAGATTCCTTTTTTTTTTTTTTTTTTTGGTTTTTTGAGACAGGGTTTCTCTGTAGCTTTGGAGCCTGTCCTGGAACTAGCTCTTGTAGACCAGGGTGGCTTCGAACTCACAGAGACCCGCCTTCCTCTGCCTCCCGAGTACTGGGATTAAAGGTGTGTGCCACCACCGCCTGACACTCAACAGATTCCTAATCTGTAGCTCAGGCTGGCTGGCTTTGAATTCAGAGATCTGCTTGCCTCTGCCCTGCCGCACTAGTGCTGGGACTAAAGGCATGCATATACATGCCCCAGCCCCCCACTTTTTTAAAATTGTAATTTGAGCCTTGGTCTTCCTAAATTGCTGGTTTTGAGGATGGAATTCTCTTGCTGTGGTGTCATGAGTAGCTGGGATTACAGTCGTTGGCCACCAAACTGGGAGTCTTACTCATTGTTTTACTTGGTACTTCATGAGTCCTCTAAAACTGAAAATTCAAAATTTCCTCATCAATTTGGTAGCTTCTCATCCAGGTTGTGGTGCATGCCTTTAATCCCAGCACTCGAGAGGCAGAGACAGAAGCAGGTGGATCTCTGAGTTCAAGGCCAGCCTGGTCTGAAGAGTGAGTTCTAGGACAGTCAAAGCTATACAGAGGAATCCTGTCTTGAAAAACAAAACAAACTGAAGAGGAGTAACAGTCAAGTAACAGAAAAAAGTAGCTTTTTTCCTCCTCAGTCAGCTACCATATTTTGGAACTTGTATTATTAATTTTTGGACCCATGCTCATAATCACTCATCCTTATGTATTTGTTGTGTTTTCCCTGAGTTCTGTTTTAATACTTAGAGGCTCTCTGGCCTGATCACTGACAATATAAAATTAAGTTGGTCATGGTTGTCCTAGAGAAGTTTTCTTCTTTCAGATTATTTTTCCTTTTTTTTTTTTTTAAATAAAAGTTGTAGGGCTGAAAGGATTGCTCAGCAGTTAAGAACAAGTATGGCTTAAAGACGCAAAACAACCCTACACCAGTTTGATTAAAAGGGTATTTTATTGGAGGGGATAAAACCACAGTCCTCTGGTCACAAACAGGAAACAGAGTCTAGCAGTCAGAATGGGAGCCAGAAGCAAGAGAGCCAGCTTTTTAAAATGAAAACCACGCCCCAGTGGGCTGGTATCTTAAAAGCTATTGCCTGAAGGAGAGAGAGAGAGAGAGAGAGAGAGAGAGA
>JAQHUG010000288.1:1369806-1383398 GCA_028555095.1 Dicrostonyx torquatus
AGAGACAGAGAGAGAGACAGAGAGAGAGAGACAGAGAGAGACAGAGACAGAGAGAGACAGAGACAGAGAGAGAGAGAGACAGAGAGAGAGAGAGAGAGAGAGCGCTCCTGCAGCAATGGCTCTTGTGGAGGACTGGACTTCAGTTCCCAGAACCCACATCAGGTAGCTCATCACTGCCCATAACTCTAGCTTCAGAGGGAATCCAATACCTCTTGGCTTCCTCAGGCACCTGCACTCATGTGGATGTATGCACACAAAGACACATACATACTAATTAAAAGTGAAACAAACCTTTAAAAAAAACCATCATGACTTAACGACTAGAAAATAAATAAGTGAATAAATAAATAAAAGTTGGGGCTAGGGATACAATAAAGTCAGTAGGATGCTTGTTCAACCTGAATCAGGCCCTGGTTCAATTCCCAGAACAACATCAATTTGACACATCAATATAGGGCCATGTGTGTAATCCCATCTTTTAGGAGATGAAAACAAGAGTGTTAGAAATTCAAGGTTATCCTTGGCTACATGACTTCAAGACCAGCCTGGAAACAACAGACCTTGCCTCAACAAGTAAACAAAACCAAACAATTTTCATACTGAGGTCTTCAACTGGAAAGTAGATTGCTTGCCCTCACCCCCATATTGGCTTTCAACTGGATTTGCAGCCAAAAATGACCTTGAATTTCTAATTCTTTTCCTTGTACTTTTCAGTTGCTGGGATTACAGGCTTCTGCCACAACACCCAGTATATGTGGCATTAGGGATGCTTTTCTTCATTTCCTTCCTTTCTGGTACAGTATCATGTAATCCAGGCTGGCCTGGAACATAGCCAAGGATGACCTTAAACTCTGGATTCTTGATCTTCTTGTTTCCATTTCCGAAGTGCTACCCATTCCTTGAGTATGTGTATAGCCTAGGCTAGTCTGGAACTCTTGTATCTTTCTGCCTTAGCATCCAAAGTCATGGGATTAGAGATGTGTGATCCATAGCAGCTTCAAGTAAGGGTTTTAAAGTTTTTTCCCAGTTGTTTTTAGACAGTTCCTACTACATAGCTCTAGCTGGCCTCATTTATGTAGACCAAGCTGGCTTTGAGCTTGAAGAGATCCTCCTGCCTCTGTATCCCTGATGCTAGGATTATAGGTGTGTGTCACCATGTCTGGCTTATGTTTTGGAGAGAGGGTCTCATGTACTTTGGTTTGGTCTTGAACTCAATGGTGCCACCATAGCACTGAACTTTGCTCTTCCTCCCAAGTGCTAGAGTTACAGGCATGTACCATTATGCAGGATCTCAAACCAGTTTTGATATCTTCTATTTCTCTACAATCTTTGGGCAAAGGCTGTAATTTTCTCTGGCCACTCAAATTATATACCCCTTCTTTTGAGCTGTTGAAATATTTCCCAGTTATTGTCTTTCTTTTCTGATGGCAAAGTATCTGTCACATAACAGGAACTAACTGAGTTCTTTCAGGATCAAATCTTTTATACTATGATCAAGGAATAACTGGTTACTATTTTTTGAGGGTCTAAAGGTCTAATGAAGGAACAACGGCTGGAGAGGCAGCCTTTGAGAAGGAAGTTTCTCCCCCTCAGACTTTAATAGGAGTTAATAGTCAGTGAGACTAAGTAAAGTACCAATCTTCTTGTCTCATAATTTTTTTTGTTTCTTTGTTTGGGACAAGGTCTTCTAATATGTTACCCTGACTGGCCTCAAATGTGCTACATTGTTTAGGCTGGCCTTGCAATCCTTCTGCCTCAGCCTCTCAAATACCAGCCTCAGCGAATATTTAAAGCCGTAAAGATGAGTGTGAAGAGAAACATGAGTTCTAAAAAAGTAATTAAATTTTTTTTCAGTGATACAGAAATTCCCAGGTCAAATGATAATGTCCTTCTGTTTTACTTCCACACACCCTCCTCCAGCAAGTCTTAGGGACGAACTCGGTCATGGACTTTGATACTCTGGAACAACCAATTGTTACACAAGGCAATTCTTCCATTCTCTGAGATTCAGTTATATCAGAAATAGGAATAATAATAATAATCATTATTAAAAGATCTTTAAGCTCCACAATTCAGGCCTATGATAAGGAGACTTTGGCCTAAAATGATCGGAGGCCGAATTATAGGGTGTCTCTGTGAACACGAGCCCTAGACCAAAAACAGTGTCGTCTGTAGCCACTACAACAATACAGATATCCCTAGGATAGGAGCGAATGCTCACCTGGAGCGGGCGAGCCGTACCTGCCTTCGCCTCACCTCACCTCCGGGGCGCTGCACCTCCACCTCCAAGCCTCAGCGTACCTTCCAGCGTTACACCTCTGCGCAAGCGCAGGCGCTGTCTCTGCGGCCTGAATGGCTCTAGTTGAACGAATTGAATGCTTTTGCTCCCAGTGCGGCCACCGTCGTTTGGGGAGGGAGACAAGAGGGGGCGGGGAAAAGGGTGGGAGTGGGTGAGCGCGCGCCGCCCGTCCGTCGTGGTTTCCTGGCTGCGCGCGGCGGTGGCGGAATCGCAGCAGCTGTAGCAGCCGCCGCGAAGATGGCGGAGGGGTTGGAGCGTGTGCGGATCTCCGCGTCCGAGCTGCGAGGGATCCTGGCCACTCTGTCTCCGCAGGCCGGGAGCAGAGGTGAGTTGCGCCGCCCAGCTGCTGGGCCGGGCCTGCCCGCCCCGCCTCCCTCTCCTCTGCCTACTCCCCGCCCCGTCCACGGCGCTGCGAGCCCCCGCCCCTTCCCCCGACAGGGCGCCCCGGGGCCTGGGGCGGCCCCTCGGAGCCTGCGGGGCTGCCTCTCCGCACACTCTGGCCTGGGGCAGAGCCCCGCGTGAGTTCCTGCCTCCGCCCTCTTGCTCACCGCGGCGGCCGTGGTTGTTCCTCCGCGCCCTAACCCTCTCTCGCCGGCTCCTGGATTCAGTCGTGAGGAGACACGAACTAGTGTGGGTGCTGGGGTCCGGTAGAGGCCCCGGGACATATGGCTCCCTGAAGAATCGTCTGTGTATCTTCCGTAGTCCTCTGTTCCGCATCTGAGAGGAAGAGCTGGGGAAATTGAGGAGAAAAGCTTAACAGGCTGGGACTTCCCTTGCTCAACTTTTTCTTCCGATCCAGGACCTCAAGGAGCTGACTTGTTTTGTTTTGGGCTTGGCGTGTATGGGGGCAGTTCTGGTCAGAGAGAATACTTAATTTGCCAATCTCCATACGCATCAGAAAAGCGCGAGAAATTCTTTAGTGTCTCACGTCCCTTCATTAGTCAGTGTTGTTTAGGATGGCTGCTAACAGTGGATGCCTTCTCTAGGGTTGTGGCTAGAATCTGTGAGGTTAGTTTTCTTTGGCCAACTGAATTGGATTAAACCAGGTTGTTTTCTCTCATTGCTCTGGAAAATAGCAGTCACCTCCTCCCCTGGCTCCGCCCCCAAACTGAGTTTAAAAGTTTACCGAGGGTGCTGAAGTTAAACGGTTTTTTTCTTGGTTCGTATTTGGTGGAGAGGCTAAACTTTTTGCCAAAGCAGTAGTATCATCGTTCTTTGTTGTTTTTCTTTTGAGACAGAGTCTCTTGTGCTAAGACTGGCCTTGAACTTACCGTGTGAACCCAGTCTGGCCTTGAGTTTGGAATGCTTCTCCTGTCTCAGCCTCCGGAGTGCTGGAATTACAGGCTTGGTCACCACACCCAACTTCTAAAGCAGTCACTAAAATTTCAGTTTCCCGTCATTTTTTATTTTCTCTCTCTCTCTCTCTCTCTCTCTCTCTCTCTCTCTCTCTCTCTCTCTCTCCCTACTAACAAAAGAGGAGCATAAATACCTGCTGTCAGCTTGTTTGTGTTTATATTATAGTTAGGTTCTAGGATTTAACTTGAGCACTGGATAATCTCACCGTTTCTTGTCACTTTCTTATTAAACGTTTAGTAATTATTTATAGTACTCTCTCCAAGCAACAGATACTTGAAAAACAACAAACCCAGAAACTTGTTTACCGTTCAGTAAGTTCATGGAGCTTGGAAAGTGGTTTATAAAACTCCTCTACTTTTGTTCTTTTCTTTTTCCTTTGTTTTTTGAGTCAGGATCTCATATAGCCCAAGTAGTTACCAAACTCTTTGTGGCTGAGGACCTTGAACTCCCGATCTTACTCTCACTTCTAGTGCTAGGATTTGTAGGTATGAATTTGGCTGGGCTCTAGTATTTTTGAGTCCCTTAGTCCTTTTGGTGCTTTGAGAGCATGTCACAATCCTTCCGTTGGTACCTAGGAAAAGTTCCTCTAATGGAATTTTTTTTCTCCTTATATTCTATCATCATAGTAGCAGTTAGTCTCAGTATTCTAGGCAGTGTTTTGTTGAGATGATTCTGCTGGTTGTTGTTAAAGAATTGGTGAGGATGAGTGGAATTTAAGGTTGTAAAAGGACCTGCTTCCTGTTTGCTTCAGTAGGAGGTATATGATTGGGATATTGGTATCCTAAAGTTGTAGATTTGCCCTGGTCATGCACTGGAGTTGTAGATTCTTTCCCAGAGATATCTAGGACTGTGGGTTGTTATACATACCCCCTTGAATATGTATATGTATGTGTAAATATATGTTTATATATGTAATGCAGTAAGTAATATATAATATAATATATACCAGTTTATATATTTATGCAATGCTGCGGTTGCCTAGTAGCCTCCTGTGTGCTAGGCAAATGCTGTACCACTGAGCTATATTCCCTTCCCTCTCCTAATATGGTAAAAAAATTTAGCCACTCTAGGAACATAGAGGAAAGACTAAACCAGGTGTGATTATATACTCCTGGATTCCCAGAAGTTGAATGACTGAGGCAGGAGGACTGTGAATTTGACCCTGACTCCAAAAAAAAGAAAGAAAGGAAAGAGTTGACTTATAGGCTATATAGACAGGATAGTTTATTGGCTGAACATATTAGAGATCTTTGATTCTGATATAATGAAGTAGTTTGGAGTCTTTGAGATCTGATTATGAGTATGACTTGGGTAGGTCAAGAGAATATTACCTCTCCCATTTCCATAACTCAAGTAACACAGTTAATTCTTAGTCTCACTGGTTAATGAGCACATAACTTGAAATTTCTGCCTTTGTAGAAACATTCTTCCCTGCCCAGTATTTGTATTTGGATATGTAATTGTTAGTTTTTTTTTTTCTTTGGTTTTTCAAGACAGGGTTTCACTGTGTAGCCCTAGCTGGTCTGAAACTCACTCTGTAGACCAGGCTGGCCTCGAATTCACAAAGATCCATTTGCCTCTGCCTTCCAATTGCTGGGATTAAAGGCGTGCGCCACCACCGCCCGGCTCTTTTGTTGTTGTGTTTATGTAAGTAGAATGACAACTTTTCCTCCCTCTCTTCTCCATTATTCTTTTCTTTTGTGTTGTTTCCTGATATCAACATATTAGAAAACATGAAGGAATTAAAGGAACCCAGGCAACGCAAAGATAATAGGCGCCCAGATTTGGAAATCTATAAACCTGGACTTTCTCGACTAAGGAGCAGACCTAAAACTAAGGAGGCTTCTGGGAGTGAGGAATTTAAGGATGAGATTGTGAATGACGGAGATTCTTCTGTTGGGAATGATACACAGCTTATTAAAGTTTGCAAGGAATTGGACAGCCAACAGCAAAATGGTCCTACAGATCCAGAAAATCGTCAGGCACAGGAGACTTTCTCAAAGACTGGTGGACTAGGGGACCAGAATCTAAGAATCATCAAGAGAATAAAAAAACCTGACCTTCAGATCTATCAGCCTGGAAGGCGTTTGCAGGCCATAACCAAAGAATCAGCTAACAGGGCAGATGAGGAAGAAATCCTTAACCAAGTGGAACAATTGAGGATTGAGGAGGATGAGTGTAAGGGAAAAGTTGTAAAAGCAGAAGTCGAGAATAAACCAGACAAAACTGAGACAGAAAAGAACCAAGCTAATGACCGAGTAAGAACCGCCAAGGGAGAAAAAGGAAAAAAGATTGAAAAGGGGGAGGGGACAAAGAAGGTGAATGATGACTCTGCCCAAGGGAAACCAGGTTCTGTAAAGCGGTATTCCCGATCAGACAAACGAAGGAACCGCTACCGCACTTGCAGTACCAGCTCAGCTGGTAGCAACAACAGTGCTGAAGGAGCTGGCCTGACTGATAGTGGATGTCGCCGGCGGCGCTTAGATCGGACCAAGGAGAGGCCACGACTGAAGAAGCAGGTGTCTATGTCCTCAACTGATTCCTTAGATGAGGATAAAACTGATGAGCCCGATGGATTAGGGCCCAGGAGGAACTCAGAAAGGAAGAGGCATTTAGAAAGAAATTGGTCTGGCCGAGGCGAGGGTGAACAGAAAAGCAATGGCAAAGAAAACCGAGGCACCCTTCGAGTCACTTTTGATGCAGAAACCATGAATAAAGATTCCCCCATGGTGAAGTTAGCCAGGGAGAATGTGGAAAGAATACAGTTTGACAAAGGCCTGAGCAGTGGGGGCAAGGGCTCTGAGAAGCAGGAGTTCAAAAACCCGAAACAAGAACTTCGAGGTCGTGGTCGAGGCATTCTGATTCTGCCTGCTCATACTGCCCTATCTGTCAGTTCAGCGGGTTCTCCAGAGTCTACACCTTTGGGACCTCGGCTTTTATTTGGATCTGGTAGTAAAGGATCTCGTAGTTGGGGCCGTGGAGGCACTACCCGCCGACTTTGGGACCCAAACAATCCTGATCAGAAGCCTGCTCTGAAAAGCCAAACACCTCAGCTACATTTCTTGGACACTGATGATGAAATCAGCCCTACATCTTGGGGTGATTCACGTCAGGCCCAAGCTTCTTACTATAAATTTCAAAACTCTGACAACCCCTATTATTACCCTCGGACACCGGGCCCTACCTCTCAGTATCCCTATACAAGCTATAGTCCTCTGCAGTACCCAGTGGGCCCTGCAAATGGTATGTATCCAGGGCCTTACTACCCAGGCTATCCTGCCCCTTCAGGGCAGTATGTATGTAGTCCTCTCCCTGCCAGCACCATGAGTCCTGAGGAGATAGAGCAACACGTGCGGAACATGCAGCAACAGGAGCTACATAGACTTCTCCGAGTGGCTGACAACCAGGAATTGCAGCTTAGCAACCTGCTTTCCAGGGACCGCATCAGTTCTGAGGGCATGGAGAAGATGGCTCAGCTCAGGTATTGTGTGTACTTTCTTACTACCTTGTTTAGAGGGGGATGGACAGCTGTAAGGCTCCTGTGGCTGAGGACTTCTTAGGTAAGCCACTGAGTGCTACCTCCCTTTCACAGGGATCCCTGCCCCTGCCAACTCCACTTGGGCATGGGCATTGGCCCTGAGCCTTGTGCATTTTGGAATAACTGTGCTACTAC
Source organism: Dicrostonyx torquatus (assembly GCA_028555095.1). NCBI lineage: Eukaryota > Metazoa > Chordata > Mammalia > Rodentia > Cricetidae > Dicrostonyx > Dicrostonyx torquatus. Next base: position 1,377,135 of record JAQHUG010000288.1, read on the forward strand.
TGAGCCACACTTGAAGCCTTTTTACATTGACTTTTATAAGGAATAGGCAGTTGGGAAAATAAGTTTTAATTCTAGTCTTAGAAACAAGTATACTTTGGATTTTTAAGAGGGAAAACATGTCTTTAAGGAAACATAGGATTTCCAGAATGCCAATCTCCAGTGTTTACCAAAGTCGTTTATTCATCTCTTCAATGTAGGTGTGCACATATGGGAATATGCTATTTGCCTAGGCATGAATGTCTTTGGAATGATCTTCTGTTGTGCAGAATGAAACGCACTATAAGTAGGATACCTGCTCGCATTTCAGATTTCTTGTCAGGAGGGCATTGGCTGGTTCATATCATGGGTCTAGCCTTTCTTGTGATATATTGGAGCTAGACATTACATGTATTTTATTCCAGAACTGAACTACTGCAGCTGTATGAGCGCTGTATTCTATTAGATATCGAATTCTCTGACAATCAGAATGTAGATCAGATCCTGTGGAAGAATGCTTTCTATCAGGTGATTGAGAAATTCAGGCAGCTTCTCAAGGATCCAAATATTGAGAACCCAGACCAGATTCGGAACAAACTCTTGGAGCTCTTGGATGAGGTAAACTCTATTATTATTATTATTATTACTATTATTATTATTTTGATCCAGAGGAAAAAGTCTGCAGCATCTTTTAGTTTGTCTTTTCTATTTGAGATGTTTTAGAGCAGAATATTGCCAAAACTCTTATTTTTTTTTCTTGCATTTAGACCTAGTCTACCTGTATTACTTTTTTGGACTATACTTGCTGACAGTTGGAGGCCACCCCCTACCTTTTTTTCCCCAGTGCTGGAGATTGAACCCAGGACCTCATGAATGTTAGGCAAGAGTTTTACTACTGAGCTACATCTCCAGTCCTGGAGTTACTTTTGAGCTTAAGGCTTTCTGAATGAGAAAGGGGAAGGGGGGGAAACAGAGATAAAAGGAGGAGGGAGGGGTAAATGGATCATATCTTTAAAATACAGAAGGCTTATACTATAAGCTGGTGTGCTTACTTAACTCCTTTTCTATAGAACTGGACATTGACAGAACTGTAGAAGGGTCATTTGCCCCAGGATCTGGTAAATAGATTGGGAAAAAAAAAAAACTGATTCAGATAGTTCTTTCTTTCTTTTTTTTTTTTCTTTATAGGGTAGTGACTTCTTTGATAGTTTGCTTCAGAAACTACAGGTTACTTACAAGTTCAAACTGGAGGACTACATGGACGGGCTTGCCATTCGAAGCAAGCCTTTACGAAAGACAGTAAGCCAGTTTCTTTCTCTAGTTTAAATTTATTCATCTAGGCCTGGTGCAGTGGTACACACCTTTAATCCCAGTACTGAGGAGGCAGAGACAGTTCTCTGATTTTAAGGATAGTCTGGTCTACATAATGAGTTCCAGGCCATCCAGGACTGTGTAGAGAGACCCTTCTCAAACAAGCAAACAAAAATTTATTCATCAATTTAGTAAATATTTATCTAGTACTGGTTAAGGCCTAGGCAGTGTGCTGGGTTTTGAGTATATCATTGTGAAAGATACAGTACAGTAAGGAAACAAATGAAACTATCATAAGTGAAAGAATGTGGCATATGCCACATATTGAGTTCCAAGGAAGTCTGAGCTATATCAAATTGTTTCAAAAACAAAAAACAGACAAATGTAATGTCATAAACACTGTGATGAATTTCACACTTGTAATCCTAACACTTGGGAAAATGAAGCCAGGAGGATTGTCATGAGTTCGAGGGAAGTCTGGGTTACATAATAAGTTCTAGGACAATCTGAACTACAGAGTGAGATCATGTCTCAAAACAAGGAGCCTGGAGAGATGACTCAGTTATTAAGAGCATTTGTTGCTTTTGCAGAAGACCTGGGTTTGGTTCCTAATATCCACATGACTGCTCACAACCATCCATAACTCCAGTTCCAGGGGATCCAATGCCTTCTTTAGACTTCTGCAGGTACCAGGCATGCAAGTGACACACATAAATACAGGCAAAACACTCAGACAAATTTTTTTTTTAGATTTATTTATTTATTATGCTTACATTGTGCTGTTGGCATGTATGCCTACATGTAAGAAGAAGGCACCAGGGGGCTGGAGAGATGGCTCAGTGGTTAAGAGCATTGCCTGCTCTTCCAAAGGTCCTGAGTTCAATTCCCGGCAACCACATGGTGGCTCACAACCATCTGTAATGAGGTCTGGTGCCCTCTTCTGGCCTGCAGACACACACACAGACAGAATATTTTATACATAATAAATAAACAAACAAACAAATAAATAGAAGAAGAAGAACTCTGTGAGTTCGAGACCAGCCTGGTCTACAAGAGCTAGTTCCAGCGCAGGCTCCAAAGCCACAGAGAAACCCTGTCTCAAAAAATAAAAAAACAAACAAAACAAAACAAAAAACCAAAAAAACAAGTTCAAGGTTATCCTTAAGTTACATAGCAAGTTTGAGGCCTGACTGGGTTATACGAGACCCTGTCTCTAAAACCAGAAAACAAACAATTAAAAAAAAAAGGAAATAGAAATAATTGCTAGCCCTTGTGGTGTGAAGGTTATGATTGGAGATATGAGAAATCTAGGTTATTTCCCAGTTTAAGGCCTAAGAGGAATGATCATAAAGGAAAATGCAGTTTAGGATTTCACACACACATGTTTATTGGATTGAATGACTTTATCAAAAGTGTTTGTTTGTTTTTTAAAAGATTTATTTATTTATTTAGTGTACACTGGTGTTTTGTGTATATATATATAACTGTGTGAGGGTGTCCGATCCCCTAGAACTGGAGTTACAGACAATTGTGAGCTACCAGGTAGGTGCTGGATATTGAACCCGGGTCCTCTGGAAGAGCAGCCTGAGCTCTTAACTGCTGAGCCATCTCTCCAGCCCCAGGAGTTTTTGTTTTGTAATCATAATAGGAAAAGTTAATTATTGACTGGAGTGTAAAAGAGCAACAGGCTGGGCAGTAGCTAGAGTACTGCCTGTAACTACGAGCTATTTTTTTAAGAGGAGAGAAGCTAAATTATGTTGAGGGATGAGGCTTAATGTAGATCATGCTTATAAGAATCATGTCTGGGAACTGGAGAGAGGGTAGCTAGAAATTGAAGGTCAAGAGAAGCTTTGATTTAGACTTTATTTTTGGCTTTACTGAAACAGTTTTGTTAAATAACCCCAGCTGACCTAGAACTTATAGAACTCATTGTATGTGCCCTCTGCCTTCCAAGTGCTAGGATTAAAGGGGTGTGCCCTAGCTGGTTGGTGGTTGAGGGTGTGGTCTCAGCACCTGGGTGACAGAGGCAGGTGGATCTCTTGAGTTCCAGGACAGCCAGGGTACAAACAAAAAGGCATGTGCCCTGTTCCAACATTTTTGTTTTTTGTTTTTTTGGACATAGAATCTCCTGTGTAGGCCATATACCCTGATACCATGGAATTTACTGTGTAGTCGTGGCTGGTTTAAAATCAAGATCTCTGCCTGTCCCAAGTCTCCAGAGTGAGGATTATAGGTGTGTTCATATACCTTGTGGGGATGATTTTATTTTGTTTTTTCTGATCCCCCCTGCCAGGGAAAGTTTCTCTTTGTAGCTTTGGTGCCTGTCCTGGCACCTAGCTCTATAGACCAGGCTAACCTCAAACTCAGAGATCTGCCTGCCTCTGTCTCCCAAGTGCTGAGATTAAAGGCATGCGCCACCACTGCCTGGCTTTGATTTTTTTTTTTTTTTTTTTTTTTTTAATGTTAGGGTGTGTTACTGAATGTGGTGCTCACCACTTTGGCTGGACTGACTGTCTGGCAAGTCCCAGTAATCTTCTGGGTCTCTTCTCCCACAGTGCATGAGGCCAAGCAGCTTTTCTGTGAGTGCTGGTGATCAAACTCAGGTTCATGCTTATGCAGCAAGTGCTTCACCTGTGCTCCAACTCTCCAGTTTCTAGAATATGTATTCTAAAATTTTGGTTTTAGATTTATTTATTTTATGTGTATGAGTCTTTTGCCTGCATATATGCCTTTGCACCATATTTGTGTCTGATATTCACTGAGGTCAGAAGAGGGCATCAGATTGCTTGGAACTGGAGATATAGATGGCAGTGAGCCACCATGTAGGTACTGGGAACTGCAAGAGCGACAAGTGCTTTTAACAACTGAGCTGTCTCTCCAGCCCAAATATGTATTAAATACAGATGAGGAAATCTATTTCCAGGTGTTCCAAAAGCTTCCTTGAGATCACCCAGATTGCTTGACTCTTTGTTTGAGGATGTATTTTTCCATTTGTGTAGGACTCAGAGTACCACTCTCTCCATGACTGCTGTATTTTCTTTTTTAAAAATATTTATTTATTTATTATATATACAATTACTTATTTATTATATATACCCCATCACAGATGGTTGTGAGCCACCATGTGGTTGCAGGGAATTGAACTCAGGACCTTTGGAAGAGCAGGCAATGCTCTTAACCTCTGAGCCATCTCTCTAGCCCTGACTGCTGTATTTTCTCAATACATTTTGTATCATGTTGGTGGTGGGTTTTTAATAGTCAAGATCAGGTTGAAAACTTGACTTTTTTGAGGACTGTTTTACCTGTCACTCTGTCATTTAGATTTCACTCATTCCTTCTGGTATTGAATTGTGTTTCTTGAGTACTCTACTAATCAGTTGTCTATTCTGTAGGTAAAGTATGCTTTGATCAGTGCTCAACGCTGTATGATTTGCCAAGGAGATATCTCTAGGTATCGGGAGCAAGCCAATGATACAGCAAACTATGGGAAGGCACGCAGGTACTTTTTACCTCTTGGCTCATTATTTGCCTTCTCTATGTGGCATTAAGTGAATTATTAGAAGATATCTAGCCGTTTGAGCTGCTTCCCATATGGAATGCCCTACAGTTGTCCTTAATTCCTTAATTAGTCCTTTAATTGTGCTTTAACACTTGAGGGCTATATCTAGTTAATTTTCTAGTCTACAACTTAAGTAGAAGGTCTATGAGGATGGATTGGAAAAGAGTTAACATTTTATTCTGTTTTTCTATTTTAGTTGGTACCTTAAGGCCCAGCATATTGCTCCCAAGAATGGGCGCCCCTATAACCAGTTGGCTTTACTGGCAGTATATACGGTAAGAAATTCTGTGGGAAGGGGAACTGTTTTCTAGGCAGTTTCCTTTTCTTGAGTTAGAATTTTGTTTCACTGTATAGTCCAGACTTCAAATTTGTTATCTTTTTTTTGTTTTTGTTTTGTTGAGACAGGTTTCTCTGTGTAGCCCTGGCCAACCTGGAACTTGCTTTGTAGACCAGTTTGGCCAGGCTAAACTCAGAATTCCACCTGCCTTTGCCTCCTGAGTGCTGGGACTAAAGGCGTGTGCCCCCATGCCCAGCTCAAATTTGTCATCTTTGATTCAGCCTTCCAAGTGCTGAGATTACAGGCATGTCCCACCACACCACACACGAGTTTCTTAGAATATTGATTAAATTTGTATTATTACATTTATCTGTTTGTGACTGGTTTAATATGTAAACTTATGCATGTAGAGGTCAGAAGACAATGTTGAGAGTTGCTTCTATCTTACCATGGAGGTCTCAAGGATGGAACTTAATGGACAGTCTTGGCAGCAAGCACTGTACATACTGAGCCTCTTGCCAGCTTCTGAATTTGTCTTTTTGTTTGTTTGTTTGTTTGTTTTTGTTTTTCGAGACAGGGTTTCTCTGTGGCTTTGAAGCCTGTGCTGGAACTAGCTTTTGTAGACCAGGCTGGTCTCGAACTCACAAAGATCTGCCTGCCTCTGCCTCCCGAGTGCTGGGATTAAAGGCATGTGCCACCACCGCCCAGCTTTTTTATTCTTTTTTTTTCCACACCAATCTATTTCTATAAGAGCAGAACACTTTGTACGGACAGTAAAACACTGCAGTCCACACCTTCAGCTACCACTTCATACAACACTCTCCAATCTGAGCCAAAGTGCTTTGGTGGCATGAGTTGCCCCTGCATGGTGAGAGGCTGCACACGCATGCAATGTGGCTCATTGTATATTTAGAACTAGGACTGCAGTGAAGTCTCATGTTGCTTTACAGGATAAATGGTGGTAGGAACACATTCTGTGTTTGACTTTTGAGTTCATTTTTGGTCAGTGTGCATTCAGAAATTACTCCATGTTACCAAATCTTTCATGACCTCCCCCTACACTGTGTTTCATAATCCCATGTGGTGTTGTGACCCAAAAGTTTAATAATTGATGTTCTAGAAGAGGGAGACAGCAAATGAG
>JAQHUG010000288.1:1383403-1416614 GCA_028555095.1 Dicrostonyx torquatus
CGAGACCAGCCTGGTCTACAAGAGCTAGTTCCAGGACAGGCTCCAAAGCTACAGAGAAACTCTGTCTCAAAAAACCAAAAAAAAAAAAAAAAAAAAAATTGTTGTAAGTTGTCATGTGGGTGTTGAGAATCAAAATGGGGGTCCTCTGCAAGAGTAGCTGGTATTCTTTTTTGTTGTTGTTGTTCTTTTTGACACAGGATTTCTCTGTGTAACATTCTTGGCTGTCCTACTATTCTCTGTAGACCAAGTTGGCCTTGAACTCACTGAGATCCACCTTCCTCTGCCTCCCAAATTCTGGGATTAAAAGTGTGTGCCACCACCTCCCAGCAGTAGCTGGCATTCTTAATCTATGTGCAATCTGTAGCCCCTTAAAATACAGTTTTGATAGCTTCAGCTCCTTGAGTTTGATTTCTTCTGATCTGTGTAGCCCAAAGAATAGTTTCTTTAGTCTTTCATCCTCAGACTCCTTTTGTTTTTCTTTTTTATGTTCATTTATTTATTTATTTGGTGTTTGTATGTGTACCTGAGTGTGTGAGTGCCATTGAATATGAAGAGCAGGACAATTTGAAGGAGTAGGTTCTCTCCTACTATCATGTAGGTACTGGGGTTCAAACGTGGGTCGTTAGGGATGGTGGCAAGTGTCTTTATCCATTCAGCTATCTCTCCAGACCCTGACTCCCTTCCTTTGAGGTGAGTTGTCAGGGATCCCACACTTTAATTGACTTGGTTCATACCTCTGCTTTACTGCATTTAATTTTCTAAAGGAGCATTATTCTGCAGCTTGTTACTCTGCATATTACCTTGTTTCCCTTTCTAGGAAGAAGACAAAACCCCTTTACTTCCTTCTCTCCCTTAAGGGCCTCACCCTGTCTCCAGAATTCAGATCTTGTTACTTTCCCCCAGATATCTTTTGTGAGACAGAGGCTCGTTGAATAGCTCTGGCTGACCTGGAACTCAATTTGTAGACCTGTTTGGCTTCAAACTCACAGACTGTCTGCCTCTGCCTCCCAGTGCTGGGATTAAAGACTGAGCCACCATGTCTTGCTTCCCTAGATCTCTTGATACTCCTAATTTTTCATCTAAAGTGGATGCTTAGCGAACATACAGTAAGCACTTGGTCACACACCTCTCTAAATTTTACCAGCTTCCATTGAATGTAGTTCTAATAAAGAGAAATGGACTTAGGGAGCTGAGAAGATTCCAGGCAGGGAGAGGAAAAGATGTGGGGAGGTCAATGGTAGGTACTAAGATATCAAGGATAAGAAGCAGCTAATGTGTTTATCAGTGAAGAGAAAAGTCAGTCTTTCTCCTTCCTCCCGTCCCTGTTCTTTCTTCCTACCCCTCCTTTCTATCTAATTTTGTTTTCTTGACGGTATTTTTGCTGTATTGCTCAGGCTACCAATCCTTGCCTAAGCCCCTCAAGTGCTGGAACTGTAAGCCATGTAGCACTGTACCAGGCTCTTGTTCTTATTTTTTATTCCCCCCCCCTAATGTAAGACATGGTTTCATATAGTCCAGGGCTTGAACTTGCCATATAACTGAGGATGACATTAAATCTGATCTTCTGCCTCTACTTCCCCAGTGCTGTGAATACAGGAATGTGTTGCCATGCCAATTTTTATCTGGTGCTAGAGATCAAACCCAGGGCTTAATTAATGTATGATAGACATACTATCAGCAAAACCAGGGCTACACAGAGAAACCTTGTATCAAAAACCAAAAAAAAAAAAAAAAGCACCTTTTAGGGAAAAACAACCAACCAAAAACTTGTTCTCATTCTTTATGATTTTTGGTGTTTTTTTTTTTTAAATTGTTGTTTGTGTATGTGTGGTTCATTTCTGTTAGTGTAGTCAAGTGATTGCACATGTGTAGAGAACAACTTAAGATAGTCTGTTTTTTCTTCCATCTTGTTAGATTCCTCCCATCTCACTGTAGAGTTAGATCTGTATGCCACTACATAGAGCTTTTTTGTTTGTTTCTCCACATCACAGCCCTAGCCTGTCTGCTAGCTCTTGTGGAGGAGGCTGACCTTGAACTTACATCTCTCCAGCCCTATTTTTTTTTTTTTTAAGGAAGAAAAAAGAAGGTCAATTGATCAAGTGTCTCTGGCTTTTTTCCACAGAGGAGGAAGCTTGATGCTGTATATTATTATATGCGCAGTTTAGCAGCCAGCAACCCTATCTTGACTGCCAAAGAGAGTCTCATGAGTTTATTTGAAGAGACTAAACGAAAGGTGAGTATTAGGGAGACCTGTTCCTTCTTAGAGGAATGCCTTTCCCTCTGTGCCTGTTTAAAGAGATGACTAAAAGATATCTTCACACAGTTTCATGGAGCTTCACTGATGATTTTTTCAGTCAGCCCCTGTAAAGAATGGACTCTGAAATAGATCTTTAGGAGAGCTTGCTGGGCCTTCTGAGTGTTCCTTTCCACAGCATCTTGTTCATAGACTTAAGGCAACACAGTGATACTCTGTCACTTTGTCACTTTGTTACTGTTGCAGAGTCTTTTAGCTTTTGTAGTCTTTAGGCAACAAACATCTGACAGAGGCTTTCTTATTAGCTGACTAGGAGAATCTGAGCTTGTGTGTCTGTTGTACAGGCTGAACAGATGGAAAAGAAGCAGCATGAGGAATTTGAACTGAGTCCTGATCAGTGGCGTAAAGGAAAGAAGTCTACTTTACGGCATGTTGGGGATGACACTACTCGCCTGGAGATCTGGATTCATCCATCCCATTCTCGGTCCTCCCAGGGCACTGAGTCTGGGAAGGATTCTGAGCAGGAGAATGGTCTGGGCACTCTGAGTCCCAGTGATGTAAGTTCCTGAGAATGACGTAGTGAACTTGTCCCAGGTGATAGTGATACAATTCTGTACACGCTGGTGCTGAGTCACAGACATGTATCTATCTATCTATCTATCTATCTATCTATCTATCTATCTATCTATCTATCTATCTATCTATCTATCTTTTTGTTTGTTTGTTTGTTTTTGTTTTTCAAGACAGGGTTTCTCTGTAGCTTTGGAGCCTGTCCTGGAACTAGCTCTTATAGACCAGGCTGGCCTCGAACTCACAAAGATCCGCCTGCCTCTGCCTCCCGAGTGCTGGGTTTAAAGGCATGCGCCACCACCACCTGGTTGTATCTATTTATTTAAAAAAAAAAAAAAAAAAAGGGTCTCATGCTATATTAAGCTGGCCTGAAATTCACTATGTATCCCAGACTGGTGGTCTCTGTGACAATCCTCCTACCTCTGTCTCTCAAATGCTGGGTATATAGGGGTGAGCCACCATGCCCTTGTATTCTGGAGAATACTACCTACCAACTCTAGGTTCCCTAATGCCTCCTAGGTTTTCACAGGTCCCTTTGTCTTTAGCATGTGCTTCCCTTACTTACCACTATGTGGCACTGTAGAATTTAGTAAATGTAGAATTAGAAATTATTTTTGTTGCTTTGAGTTGTACATCACCCATATGTATGAGGATTCGCTGAGATTTTATACTTAATGTTTCCTTCTTGATTGGCCTTCTATTTAGAATATGAACTAAAGCATCATGGGTAGGGTGGCTAGTCTGTTTTGTGATGAACCATTTATTTATTTATTTTTCGGCTTTTTTTTTATATCATGCATGAATTTTTTTTAAAAATTTTTCAAGACAGGGTTTCTCTGTGGCTTTGGAGCCTGCGCTGGAACTAGCTCTTATAGACCAGGCTGGCCTCGAACTCACAAAGATCCGCCTGCCTCTGCCTCCCGAGTGCTGGGATTAAAGGCGTGCGCCACCACCGCCCGGCTTGCATGAATGTATTGCTTGCAGTATGTATATGTACTACATGAGAATCTGGTGCCCGAGGAGGACAGAAGATGGGGTCAGATTCTCTGGACTTGGAATTAAAGAGATTTTGAGCCATTGTGGGTGCTGGGAACTGAACCTGGGTCCTCTATAAGAGCAACCAATGCTCTTAACCATTGAAGTTGTCTTGCCTTCCCCAAGCTTTTTATGAAGTAACCTCTTATGGCTTAGAATATACCTGACACTAATGATACAGAAAATAGCAATATCCCCTTGTTTTCTTCCTTCCTTCCTTTTTTCCTTTCTTTTGTTTTTCAAGACAAGAGTTTCTCTTTGTAGTCTTGGCCTTCCTGGAACTCCCTCTGTAGATCAGTCTGTCCTCGAACTCACAGAGATCCAGTTGCCTCTGCCTCCCAAGTACTGGAATTAAAGGTGTGTGCCATCACCACTGGGCTATCCCCTTGTTTTTCATTTTAATGGAATGAGCAACTAATTAGACTTAGGTATAATGAACTTTGTTTGGGGATGTGTACCTGCTTTTTTGGGAGCACAGTGGTCATTAGTCAGTTGAAGTGTGAAGAATGACTAGAAGTTAGCTAGAAGAGGAGGGAAAGGAGAATGATAAAGTATCCCAGAAAAATGAACTATGTGAAGATTCCTGAGGTTAGGAAGAAAGAACATGAAGCAGGAGTCTGGTTCATTGCTCAGTGAGAGAAATTTAAGTTGTAGAAGGATTTGAGCAAGTAAATGATTTCAGAGATGGAAAGATACGAATCCAAAGGGCTTAATTAGGCATGGGTAGCTCAGAGAGAAGAGTGACACCTAGGTTTCTTGTTTAGAAACTGAGGGGGTCGTGCCAGGTAACTACACCTGTAAGCCTTGTACCTGGAGGCTGAGCAGGATGATTTCCACAAATTTATCTTGAGTTACATAGTAAGTTCTGGGCTAACCTGAGTTGCAGTGTTAGGCCCTCTCAAAAAACAATAACAAAGCTCTGCAATACCATTTCCCTAAACAAAACCTGTACTGAGGTAGACTATAATGATAGATCAGGTTTTAAGACAGTGATGATGAGTTTAATTTTAGACCTATTGCATTTGTCATTCTGTGGGACATCGAAGTAAAGATACTCAGATGGTGACAGGTGACTGAAGATGAGGAGAGTGGTTTGGATCAGAGTATTTCTTCCTTTGGGGCTAGAGATGGAACCCAGGATTGTGTGTTTGTTAGGCAAACACTTTCCATTATTGAACTGTATTCCTAGCCCCAGAAAAGACTTTTTTTTTTTTTTTTTTTTTAAAGACAGAGTTTCTCTGTGGCTTTGGAGTCTGTCCTGGAACTAGACCAGGCTGGCCTTGAACTTACAGAGATCCACCTGCCTCTGCCTCCCGAGTGCTGGGATTAAAGGTGTGCATGCACCACCAGTGCCCTGCCCGGCAAGAAGACTTTTTTTGAAGGCATCTTGCTACATAATAGTGATAAAGTGAGAGTTGACTCATTTGCTCCAGGATAAGTACAGAATGACAGTTGGCATAATGGCTCAGTGAGTAAAGGTGCCTGGAGCCAAACCTTTTTTTTTTTTCCTTTGAAACAGGGTTTCTCTGTGGCTTTGGAGCCTGTCCTGAACTAGCTCTTGTAGACTAGACTGTCCTTGAACTCACAGAGATCTGCCTGCCTCTGCTTCCCGAGTGCTGGGATTAAAGGCGTGCGCCACCACTGCCCAACTCCAACTGGAGCCAAATCTTGTAACCTGAATTTAAGCCCTGGGACCCACATTGTGAAAGGGGAGAACTGACTTATACTAGTTGTCCTATGACCTCCATATATGTGTCATGGTACACACACATATACACACAAAATAGATACAGTGTAGAAAGAGATTTTAAAAACAATGACTGCTGAGGAGATGGCTTAGTGGTCAAAGCACTTGCTGTACAAATGTTAGGACTAGAATTGGAATTTACATAATTCAGGTAAATACCAGGTACACATGTCGGTCCAACTGCAATTCCCACCTTGGAAGGTAGAATCTTGAGAAATCCAGAGCAGCTAACAAGACTAGTTATATTGACTAGCTCTGGATTTGATTTGAGAGACTCTGCTTTATTGAAAAGGTAAAAGATGCAGGGAGGTGGTGGCCTTTAATCCCAGCACTCGGGAGGCAGAGGCAGGCGAATCATTGTGAGTTCGAGACCAGCCTGGTCTACAATAGCTAGTTCCAGCGCAGGCTCCAAAGCCACAGAGAAACCCTGTCTCGAAAAACCAAAAAAAGAAAAAAGAAAAAAGGTAAAAGAACAATTGAAGATGGTTCTGAACACCAACATCAGGCCTCCATATGAACATACACCCACATGCAAGCATACATACACATACACACATGTAAAAATGGAGAAAGGAAAAAGAACAGGATGATAAAGAAGTTGAAACTGAGAAAGAAGATCCTTGATAGTTTGAGGAGGAAACAAGATCTGGAGGACAGGTGAAGGCATTAGCTGGGCAGGAGGGCAAAGAATCCTTATTATAACTATGGAGAGGGGGTACACTTGTGGTTTACCTGGGGATACAGGTAAACATTCAGTGTTTGTAGGTGCACACAAGGAAGGGTCTTTCTGTTTATTCTTGAAGTTGGAAACATGAATTTCTAATAAGAACTGGTTAAAAATGGTAGAATAGGAGAATGTCTCAGATTTTGTTGTTTTTCTTGATTGAGATGGTCTCCTGTAGCCCAGGTTGGCCTTGAACTCACTATTTAGCTAGATGACCTTGACCTTTCTGTTTTCGCCCCCCAAGTACACCACCACGTCTGGTGTTTGTTTTATTGTTTTTTGAAACAGCACTTTATACTGTAGCCCACTGACCTCTAACTTATGACAATCCCCCTGCCTCTGTCTTTTGGGTTCTAGATTACAGATATGAGCTACAATATACAACTCTTAGGGGTTTAATTTAAAATTTCCATTTATCTTCCTGTTAACTTTCAGTTCTTTAGCTGTTTTGTGGATGTCTTGGAAAGCAGTAATTGATAAATGGAACTGCCAACTTCCTATGTATCATGGTGTACATGGAGCTCCCTATTAATGTGTGTTCTAGCAATACATTTTCATTCCTGCTGTTAGAATCCCTAACTGCTGCTTTTTCTGTTTTGGATATTACAGCCCAAACTGAAAGCCTTTTTAAACTAACAATTATATTGTCTTTTTGGATAGGACTATGCTATTTAATTTTTTATTTTATTTTATTTATTATTGTGTGTTTATATGTCTCTGTACCTGATATATGTGAGTCCACATGCCATGGCCCTCAAGTGGCAGCCAGGACAAATTTGTGGAGTCAGTTCTCTCCTTTCACACACCCTTAGGTGGGTTCCAGGGGTCAAACTCAAGGTGGTCAGGCTTGCACAGCAAGTGCCTTTACTTGGTGTGCTACCCCACCAGCTCTCAGGTGTTTTTTTTTTTTTTTTCTTGATAAAAGCAAAAGACACTTTGAGAAAAGATTGTGTAACTTTCTTTGATATTGGTCTCACAGTTGGGAAGTATTCCTTATATAGATGAAGCTAATCTTTTGTCGAACTCTTTTTCATTAGATGTAGTGACTGGATATAGAGCTCAGTGGTAGAATGCTTGCCAGTATACCCGGTCACCAACTTAGAGCTCAGTTCCACCACCACCAAAAAAAAAAAAAAAATAGTTACGCAACTCTGGTTTTACAATGTATATCTCAGGGAATACATTTTTAGTAGGTGAGCTGTCACTGATTCTAGTACTTTATTTTTTCTGTACTCGTGTGAGATGTATTATATGTGTATGTATGTGTGTGTGCTTGCACATGTGCTGTGCATGTGTGCACATGTGCACACTTCAGTGCACCTGAGGAGGTGTCAGGTGTCTGTAGCACACTCTACCTTGTTCCATAGGCAGGGTCTCTTGCTGAACCTGGAGCTCATGGTACTTGTTAAGACTGATGGCTAAGAGACTTCAGAGAGTCTCCTATCTGTGCCCCCTCAGTGCTAGGAGTCTAGGCATGTCTGGGATTACACCTGACTTTTACATGGTTTTCATACTTGTACAGCAAATGCTTTTAATCATTGAGCCATTTTTCCTGACCATTTTTAATTTTTTTCACTTATTAGAGTGTATGTGTATGTGCCATGTTGTGTGTGTGGTCAGAAGAGAACCTATGGGAGTGAGTTTTTCCCTTTAACCATGTAAGGCCTGGGACTGAAGTCTGGGTGTAGGCTTGGTGACAAGCAAGCTTTTTACCCACTGAATCATCTCACTTGCCCTAATTTTATGTAGTTTTCATGTGTGTATACTCATGCCATGGTTAGCCTGTGGAAGTCATAGGTCAAATTCTAATAATTGATCTTCTACTTCTACTATGTTGAGGCGGTCTCTCTTGTTTTTTCTGCCGCTGCACAGTACACTGTATGCATTCTCTCAACGAAGCTATGCTCTCAGCCTTTTGTTTTTGTTTTTAGAGAGTGTCATAGCTCAGGCTGTCCTTAAACTCCTATGTAGCTGAGGATGATCTTGAACTCTTATACTCCCTGAGTTTCTGACATTATAAATATACATCACCATGCCCATCTCTCTGTTAATTATGTTAATGATGTGTGTGTTTGTATATGTGTATGTTTAGGTGTGTTGTTGGGATTCAGCCCAGCGCCTTGAGCATGTTGGAGAAATATTCTGCTGCTGAGGTACAATCCCAGGCCCAATCATTTTAATTATTCAAATACATGAAAATATTCCAAAGTAAAAATTCCAAATAATTGTGGTATATATAGAATAAAATGTGACAATTGTTCTCTAAACTACTTATGTAGCTATTTTGTGTTTTTAGCCTATATATCATCATGAGTGAAAATTCTTTTTTTTTAATATTTATTTATTATGTATACAATATTCTGTCTGTGTGTATGTCTGCAGGCCAGAAGAGGGCACCAGACCTCATTACAAATGGTTGTGAGCCACTATGTGGCTGCCGGGAATTGAACTCAGAACCTTTGGAAGAGCAAGCAATGCTCTTAACCACTAAGCCATCTCTCCAGCCCGAGTTAAAATTCTTTAATTAAAAAATACATCTTTGAGTTTTGAATTTTCATTCTAGACTCCTAGCACTTTTGATGAGCAAGTCTGCATTTTTGAAGCTGTTTTATCCACTTTAGAAACCACATGGCAGCCGGGCGGTGGTGGCGCACGCCTTTAATCCCAGCACTCGGGAGGCAGAGGCAGGCGAATCTTTGTGAGTTCGAGACCAGCCTGGTCTACAAGAGCTAGTTCCAGCGCAGGCTCCAAAGCCACAGAGAAACCCTGTCTTGAAAAACCAAAAAAAAAAAAAAAAAAAAAAAAAGAAACCACATGGCTGTTTGCCTCAGTCTCAGGCCCCAGTCAGCTTCTGTGGTGTTTTATTTTTTCCTTTCTTGCAGTAGGTTCCAAAATCTCAGCTTGCTTTTTTTAAAGCTCATTGTAACACACAGCTTCATAATTAGATATTGAGTATAGAGATAGTAAAACTAATGCTGATTTCTGACCTTAGAAACACTAGTCATGGGGAAGACAGAAACCTAAATTTTGTCAGGTGGTATACAATGGTATTTCTCTCAGAGATGAGCCACATACACAATGAGGGTCCTTCAGTAGTACCCATTTCCTAAGTCTGCCTTCTGGTACCTACCTAGTGAGGTTGCTGTCTTAGTTGTGTAAGACTCTGTAATGTTCATACAGTGATGAAGTTGCCTAACAGTGCTTTTCTTAGAATATATGCTCATGTTGAACAGTCTTGACTGTGTATGATTACAGGGCAATGTGGCAAGTATTGTGACAAAGGTAATCCTGAGAGGTTGCAGGACCATGCAGTCAGTGTTCCTAATCTGGGCATACTTTGAGAGGTTAAAGTGCAATGTTGGGCCATTTCTATGCTGCAGTGAGAGCTTGAGAGCACGGGCATAGGGAACTTCAGTACTTACCAGTATGGCTGGAGATCCGATGTAAGAGGAGTTTTTCCCAGAGATGCAGCTATCTTTTACCGCTTCCTTTCTTTCCTACATTGAGTCAGTACCAAGTACTGCTTATTCTGTCTTGACTTCTGCCCTCTCAGTGCTGCCACCTATTCCACGCTGTCATCATGCATTCTCTTCCCACACTTCTAATCCTTCCCAGAATTGATTTATTATCATATTTATTTTATTTTATTTTTTGAGACAAGGTCTCTCTATGTAGCCCTGACTGTTATGGAACTCACTTTGTAGACCAAGCTGGCCTGGGACTCACAGAGGTTTTCCATCGTCTTCCTTCTGAGTGCTGGGATCAAAGGCATGAACCACCATGTAGATCTTACTTTTTAACATGTACCCCTAAATGAGCTTCCAAAAATACTTTAATATTTCTCCAGATACACATTTCTGGTAATTTTATTTTCTTCTTGAAAGTCTTTCTGCATGTGGAAGCCAGAGTTTACACTGGGTGTTCTTCAATTACTCTCCACCTTTTTTTTTTTTTTTTTGAGACAGTCTTTCATTGAACCTGGTGCTAACCTGATCAGTGAGTCTCAGGGATCTGCCTGTCTCTCCTGATACTGGGGTTATAGGCATGTGTCACTGTTCCCAGCTTTTATATAGGCTCGGGGGATCCAGACTCAAGTCCTCATACTTACATGGTAGGCATTTTACCTACTGAGCCATTTCCATAGCTTGTCTTTGAAGTCTTTAGTTTGTATTAGGAATCAAGAATAGGCCAGGCGGTGGTGGCATGCACGCCTTTAATCCCAGCACTTAGGAGGTAGAGGCAGGCAAGGCGGATCTCTGAGTTCTTGGCCATTCTGATCTACAAGAGCTAGTTTCAGAACAGGCTCCAGAGCTGCAGAGAAACCCTGTATCAAACAAAACAAAACAAAAAAGAATCAAGTCTAAAAGTTGTTGACTGTCTCTTGGGTCCATCATGATCTGACCTCTTCTACATCCAGCCTTTTATCTCTTCCCTTAGTTCCAGTCCACCAATCTTCTTGAAAGGTTCAGACTCTTCTACCAGCACTTTTTGGTGAGACCTTTCCCTGACATACTATACTTCTCATTAGTCTTGTCAGTCTTACCCCAGAAATATTTTCCTAATCAGCAAGATTAGCTCTTTCTCATTGTGAATGTATGTATGATGTGTGTGTGCAGATGTGGGAGCCTGAAGTCAATATCAGGTCAAGTGTCTTTCCTTTGTCTCCTTTCAGTCCCTAACCCCAGGTGGAGTTACATTACAAGTACATGTTCTGTTCTACCTGGCTGCTGGGATCTGAACTCAGGTCCTCATAATTGCACAGCAAACATAATTGCACAGCCATCTCCCCCAGCTCCCTAATAGTCATTCGTGTCATTACTTTTCTAATTAGTGAAGTAGGTGGCACATGCCTCTAATTCCAGCATGTGGGAGGTAGAGACAGGAGAATCTATGAGTTTGAGGCCAGTCTGGTCTACAGAACTCCAGTACAGCTAGAGTTACCTACTGAGACACTGTTCTAAAACTAAAACAAAACAAAAAGTAGTGGTAATAGGTTTAGTGTTTGAATGTTACCTTTTACTGTTTCCAAGACCTGCCCCTTGCTGGATTGAAGACTCTTTGTCTTGTCTGCAGTGCCTGTACATAAAGACCCTAAGTCTTAGAATGTATATCAGAGGGAAAGAATGAAGGGAAGCAACAGAGATCAGCTCTTTTCAGTATTGAGATTTGGAAATCAAGTACTGAAAGGATCTGGCAAGACTTGATTAGGTCTATGTAATGACCAAAGTGACCTTCCAGTGGAACAAAGATTTATTTTTTCAAAAATTTGCATTTATTCATTAATAATTCTGGTAACTTCATTAAATGTTTAATGACAGTTTTTTTAAATAAAAAAATGCAAACAAAAAACTCAAATACAGCATTCCCTCATACTAAGAAAAATGGCCTTTTCTCTGCATTTGTTTTTGTTTTGTTTTTTGAGACAGTGTTTCCTGTAGCTTTGGAGCCTGTCCTGAAACTCACTGTATAGACCAGTCTGGCCTCAAACTCACAGAGATCCACCTGTCTCTGCCTCCCAGAGTATGGGGATTAAAGGCATGCACAGCCATCACCACCTGACTTTCTTTACATTTTTATTTTTTATTTTTTATTTTTATTTTTATTTTTTTAATATGGAACGCTTCATGAATTTGTGTGTCATCCTTGTGCAGGGGCCATGCTAATCTTCTCTGTATCATTCCAATTTTAGTATATGTGCTGCTGAAGCGAGCACCTTTCTTTACATTTTTAAGGTAGACTAGTAGAATAGAGCTGGGTTCTTCTTCCTAATTGATTATCACAAGATAGTGTTTTTGTTTAAATCTCATGAAGGGGTTTGCGATGGAAAAAAAGATGAAAGAAATTAAGCTTTAGTCCCAGCACTCTTGAGTTCAAGGCCAGCCTGGCTTACACAGGGTACAGCTAAGGCTACACAGAAACCAAAAAATACTTTCTTTTTTTGGTTTTTCAAGACAGGGTTTCTCTGTGTAGCCCTGCCTGTCTTGGAACTAATTTTGTAAGACTGGCCTTGAGCTTACAGAGATCTGCTTGCCTCTGGCTCTGAGGCCTGTGCATCCACTGCCTGGCTAAAAAAAAGAAAGAAAGAAATACTTTAATAGCTCTTTCAAATAGCCATGGAATCCTTCTTTGATACTATATTAAGACTTTAAAAGTGGAGGTTTTAGGGGTTAGAGAGATGTCTCAGTGATTAAGAATACTTGTTGCTCTTCCAGAGGACCCAACTTCAAATTCCAGAACCCATATCAGGTGGCTCACAACTACCTGGAACTTCAGCTTCAAGGAGTCTGATACTTTTTATCTCCATAGTCACTACAAGTACATGTACATACACATGTAAACACAATTAAGAATAAACAACTTTAAATTTTTTAATTTAATTTTATTTATATATATATATATATATATATTTTTTTTTTTTTTTGAGACAGGGTTTCTCTGTGTAGTCCTGGCTGTCCTGGAACTTACTTTGTAGACCAGGCTGATCTTGAACTTAGAGATCATCTTCCTGGGCCTCCCAAGTGCTGGGATTAAAGGAGTACACCACCATTGCCTGGCTTATTTTTTTAATTTTTATTAGCATATTATACATAATACATAATAATGGATTTCATGATGGCCTCAAACTCACAAAGATCCGCCTGCCTCTGCCTCCCGAGTGCTGGGATTAAAGGCGTGTGCCACCACCGCCCGGCCCATGATGACTTTTTTTATACAGCATGTTTGATCATATTTTTCTCTATAACCCTTTCTTATTTCTTCCACTGATTCTTTTCTTCCCAGTCTCCCTTCCATTGTCTTTTCTTTCCTATGTTGTACAAAGTTGTGCAATAAAAACCACAAGGCTTACAGAGAAATGAGTTGGTACCCAACACTGAAGAGATTTATTCAGTGACATACTAAATGGGAAAGACATAAGAGCCTAATTAAATGCAGCTGTTCAATTTTCTATGTGTTAAACATAAGTATATAAATATTACACTAAGTTAAAGTTTGCTTGTGGGAGTGAGCTTCTGAAGGGTTTTGTAAAATCAGAAGGGCAAATGTTGAACAGGCGTGTGTAGGTATGGCTTTTAATGAGGTGTGGGATGGAGGAGGATGGCATATTTGTGGTCTGTGTGTGCTTTATGTGCACTCGTGCAGCTTTGTTCAGCTGGAGTTTTCTAGTGTCCCAGTCTATAGCCTATGCTGGCCTTGAACTCTTGATCTTCCCTTTCTCCTGAGTGTTGAAAATAGGTGCGTGTGCTTTCCTGTGTTTCCTGTGAACAGAATCACACAAACAAGCACAAAATGTGTGTTAATGATCAAAGTGTTCCTCAGTACACTTGGGCATAATGAAACAAATTCCTGGTTTTTTCGTTTTTGTTGTGTTTTGTGGTGCTGAATCTTAGTGTCTCATGTTAGGCAAGTTCTCTATCACTGAGCTATGTCCTGTGTTCCTTTTTTTTTTTTTTTAAAAAAAAGAGATTTATTTATTTTGTATACAGTGTTTTACCTACATGTATGCCTACATGACAGAAGAGGGTACCAGATCTCATTATAGATGACTGTGAGCCACCATGTGGTTGTTGGGAATTGAACTCAGGACCTCTGGAAGAATGACCAGTTCTCTTAACCTCTGAGCCATCTCTCCAGCCCCATGTGTTCCATATTTGACACGAGTATTGTATAGAACTGTTTGTATTTGTTATCTTCTCAGCGTGCTTTTTCTTTCATCATATCCTCTTAATATGGCTCTATGTCTTATTGCAAACCTTTATGTCGTGTATTTTCTCCTTGTTTTTCGAGACAATATATCTCTGTAGCCATGAGCTATCCTAGAACTTGCATTATAGACCAGGCTGACTTTGAGTTCACATAGATGTGCCTTCTCTGCCTCCCTAATGATGGAATTAAATTCTTAGACCATGATGCCCCACCATGTATCATGTAGTTAACTTATGTAACTTAATTTGTTTTGTACATTGCTTTTATATTAGCTGTTCAATTTTGAGTATTAACAACCCTACTAGAATATTTTCTTTTAAATCATTCCTAGAGTTTCTGTCATAAGTGACTAGAAATCGAACACATGAACAAACAGAAAGTTTAATGTGGTTATTAGTAAAGATAATAATGTCTTACCCAGTTTGTTCTGAATCTGCTGTGTTTGGGCTTTGGATCTCTCTTCTCTGAATTGTTTTAGGAGGGTTAGCTTGTGAGTTGCTGGTTTTAAGACTTGAAATGTGATCTGGATTGAACATCCAGCTTGTGCGTGTGTATGTGGGGTACTGCCAGCACAAGTGGCATTGGATTGAACATCCAACTTGGGAGGACTGCCTCCTGAGTGTTAGGATTAAAGGCCTGCGCTACTACCACCTGGCAAAATTTTTTATATGTATGAATGTTTTGCCTACATATATATGTGTATGAGCACCACTTATATTTCCGGTGCCTGAGGAAGTCAAAAGGCAGTATTAGATCATCTGGTACTAGGGTTACAAACAGTTGTGACCCACCTTGTAGGTGCTAGGAATTGAACCCAAGTCCTCTCCAAGAACAAGAGCTTTTAACCACTGAGCTGACAGTCCAGTTCCACTTTCTGAAGCATCTGATTTCTCTGCTTTTAGAATACTGTATAGAACATAGTATTTATCTGTCTGCTAGGGAAGGAAGAATAAGAGGAGCCAAGAGGGTTTGTCCCTAAAAGTTTAGTGATCCTGTTCTCCGGAATCATCTCTACTGTCGTTCTCAGCTTTTTCTTACATGTGAAAAAGCTGGGCCTGTCTTTACATAAGCAAAAATGTTATCGAACATTTAGCTATGCTCCCATCAGCCTCTTCCCTCCTTTGGGGTTCAGTCTGCATTGGACCTTGGCAGCTTCTCATATCTTTGATGTGGTCCTATTTTAAACTTTTATATCTTTTTAAAATTTGTTTTTTATTGATATTTATTGAGCTCTACATTTTTTTTCTGCTCCCCTCCCTACCTTTCCCCTCCCCCATTCAAACCTCTCCCAAGGTCCCCATGCTCCCAATTTACTCAGGAGATCTTGTCTTTTTCTACTTTCCTACTTCCCATGTAGATTAGATCTATGTAAGTCTCTTTTAGTGTCCATATTGTTGTCTAAGTTCTCTGGGATTGTGGTTTGTAGGCTGGCTTTCTTTGCTTTATGTTTAAAAGCCACCTATGAGTGTGATAATTGTGATAATTGTCTTTCTGTGTCTGGGTTACCCCACTCAAAATAATGTTTTTTCTAGCTCCATCCATTTTCCTGCAAAATTCAAGCTGTTGTTATTTTTTTCTGCTGTCTAGTACTCGGTTGTGCAAATATGCCACATTTTTCTTATCCATTCTTCGGTCGAGGGGCAATTATGTTGTTTCCAGGTTCTGGCTATGACAAACAAAGCTGCTATGAACATAGTTGAGCACATGTCCTTGTGGCATGATTGAGCATCCTTTGGATAAATACCCAAAAGTGATATTATTGAGTCTTGAGGAAGGTTGTTTCCTAATTTTCTAAGAAATCACCACACTGACATCTAAAGGGGTTGTACCAGCTTGCATTTCCACCAGCAATGCAGAAGTGTTCCCTTTTCCCCAGAACCTCTCCAGCATAAGTTGTCATCAGTGGTTTTTTTGATCTTGGCCATTCTTACAGGTGTAAGATGGAATCTCATTTCATTTGCATTTCTCTGATGACTAAGGATGTTGAACGTTTCCGTGTCTTTCAGGAAATGTTCAACTTTTATATCTTATTTCACCTTGTTTGTGTTCCTTTTTGCTTTTTTAGGTCACATCATTACTTAATTTATTTGTATAATATCTTTTCTAAAACTTACTATGGTCTGGAAAA
Organism: Dicrostonyx torquatus; assembly: GCA_028555095.1. Taxonomy (NCBI): domain Eukaryota; kingdom Metazoa; phylum Chordata; class Mammalia; order Rodentia; family Cricetidae; genus Dicrostonyx; species Dicrostonyx torquatus. The sequence continues at coordinate 1,399,566 of JAQHUG010000288.1, forward strand.
TGTATTGCAGTTGTGATGAATTTTAGAATAGGTGGTTGTTTCTGGGCCCAGTATTTATGCAGTTGAAGTTTACCGGTCTGTCCCATGTCACAAATTTGTGCTAGAAATGTAAAGAGGAATACAACATTATTATTTTTAGTTATTTATTATTGTATATACATATATGTGAACATGATGCATGAGGGGGTACATATACTATATACTATGTGTGTAGAGGTCAGAGGACAAATTTGTAGAATTTGTTCTGTCCTTCCACCTTTATGGGGGTCCCAGGGTTGTCTTTACTGGCTGAGGCAACTCGCTGGCCCCCATGCTGGGTATTTTGTTGTTGTTGTTATTGTTTTGAGACAGTGTCTCACTATGTAGCCTGACTGTCCTAGAACTCACTAAGTAGACCAGGCTGGCCTTGAACTCAATGGAGATCCACCTGCTTCTGCCTCCCAAGTACAGGAATTAAAGGTATGCACTACTACACTCAGCTCAATACTGTTTTTTTTCTAGACTGTTTTGTGTCTAGTGTATGAATCAGCAAACTTCTCCCATGAAAAGTCAGATATATATTCTAGGTTTCATAAATCTCATGTTTCTTGTTGTTACAATGCCATTGTAATGTGAAATGAACATGGCTACGTTAGTAAAACTTGATTGATTAAGACAGTTGGTGATGGGTAGGGTTGATTAGGTTTTAGGCCTAGTTTGCTGGTAGACCAATGGTGCATAAAATCTTCCAGGTTTTGGTGTATAGTGTTTGTTTGGTTTTTTTTTTTTTTTTTTTTTTTTTTTTGGTTTGGTTTAATTTGTTTTTTTAAGACAGGTTTTCTCTGTATCTTAGGAGCCTGTCCTGGAACTAGCTCTTGTAGATCAGGATGGCCTCAAACTCACAGAGATCCGCCTGCCTCTGCCTCCCGAGTGCTGAGATTAAGGGGCGCCACCACCAACGAGGCTGATCTCAGACTTGCTATAGCCTTGATCTCCTGAGTCTTCTGCTTTCATCTCCCTTGTCCTGAGATTAAAGATGTACGCTGCCATGCTTGGCTTGCGGGTGGTTGTTACTTAGGATAAATATGGCCTCTAATTCCTCCACAGGTTCATCACAGCCTTCCTGTACTTCGGAACCCTAGATAACATTATGCCTGGAGTCTTTGTAAACAGAAAAATAGCCAACAAAAAGCACAAAAATGTTTAAGGGTCTGAGTAGAATCAAAGGACACTTATTTAAACTAAATCCTGAAGCTCAAGGTCTAAGAATTGTCTTGTTTGACCTAGCTGGGAACATGCCTTGAGTGTGTCACATTTGCTCTGTTTTATACATGTCTGGGCTTGACTGAAAAAACACCAAGTTTTGCTCATTTTGTTACAGATACATTTTGGTGATTAAGTCAATTTATGAGTACTGTGAGAGAGGTGAGTCTTTGGTCTAGACCTGGCAGACCTGGGTTGGGGTGTGGATAGGGGAGGTAGTTTCAGAAGGCTTTTTGGAGAATTTAGCCTGGCAGAATCAAAAAGAATGTTCCAGGAACAAAAAACAAGATGCAGCATGGCAGAGGGTTTGCAGGTTTACCCACCTTTAGTCAGTTGAGGGACAGTGTGAAACTGCGTCGATGGTGGGATGAGGCTGAACCTTCCCCTAGTGCCTGTTCTCATCTGGTGCTGTGGTATTGTGGGAGGAAGTCAGTGAGCTGATGTGTTTGTTTTGTCACTGTGAAAAACGCCTGAGAGAACTTAAAGGGAGGAAAGATTTTTTTTTTTTTGGTCAAGGTTTTAGAGGTTTTCAGTTTATGGTTGTCTGGAATCATTGTCCTGGACTAAGACAAGGCAAAAGTATCATGGTTGCCAGAGTGCAGCAGAGGCTGCTCTTGCCTCCTGGTGGCCAGGATGCAAAGAGAACAGTGCCTGTGTTAGCTGGCTTCCTCTTCCTCTTTGTTTTGTCTGTCTAATGGTGCTGTCCACTCTCCAGGCAATCTCCCCTGCTTAGCTAATTCTCTGTGGAAATAATCATCTATGTGTGCACATGCCCATGTGTGTGATACACAGAGAAATATGCTTTAGTAATTTAAGCACCTTGGCATCTCTCAGTCCAGTCAGATTGACAGATCGGTCGTCATAGCTGGTCTCTCTTAATGTTTCTGGATTCTGGAAATGATGTTTCTCAACTTTCTTGTTTAATTGTCATTTCTTCATTGTTGATTCCATGAAATTTGTGTATCATCCATTAAATTTTATGGGTAGGATGTTGTCTGTATCTTTTTTTTTTTATCTTACCTTAATGATTGATGAGTGTTTAAGCTTCCTGGTTTTGTTTTGATTTGTTTGATTGAGGGTCTTTCTTTGCAGCTCCAGCAGGCCTAGAACCTCCTATCTATATAGACCAGGCTGACCTCAGAATAACACGTCAGTTTGTCTTTGCCTCTGGAGTGCTTACACTAAAGGAGTGCATCACCAAGGTAGCCTTACAGAGGCTTTCTGAATTTTCTGTCGATTGTTGAAGAAAACTGTCAATGGTTTAGGGCAAAGTTTTTTTCCTCCCTCTTTTTCCATTAAGGTTTTTTTTTGTTGTTTAAAAAAAATTTTAAGATTACGAACAATGCCTGGTGGTTCACATCTGTAATCCTAGCATTCAGAGGGCTGAGACAAGAGGATTACTGCAAGGTTGAGGCCAACTAGGCTTCAGTGTAAGACCATGTTTCAAAAAAACTAAACAAAATAAAATCCCAAAGAAAGCCAGCACATAAATATTGTACATCATAAATTTTTGCCACCAAGAGAGAATCACTTTATTTATTTATTTGTTTGTTTATTTTGTTTTTTCAAGACATGGTTTCTCTGTGTAACAATCATGGCTGTCCTGGAACTTGCTTCATAGATCTTGCTTCATGGCCTCAAATTAAGAGATCTACCTGTCTCTGCTTCTCAAGTGCTGGGATTAAAGGTGTGAGCCACCAGTGCCTGGTGAGAACCACTATTTTTAAAGAGTTATTTTATTTTTAATTATGTGTGTTTCTGTTGTATGTGTATGCATGTGAGTGTAGGTGCCTGTGAAGGCCAAAAGGAGGTGTTGAATCCCCCAGAGCTGGAGTTATAGGCAGTTGTGAGCAGCCTGACTTGGGTACTAACAATTGAACTCAGGTTCTCTGAAGAGCAAGCAAGCTCTCTTAACTTTTGAACCGAATCTCCAGTCCCCATGCTTAAATATTCAGTAGTCTGATTGGAAAATGGTATTCTAATTTCCTTAGATTGGCACAATTATCACTGTTTTCCTTTTTGATCAAATGGAGAGTTACAGTTCTTGGGGAAGGCCATCCCTCTTGCCATAGAAGAGAAACTTCTTTATCCACAGAGTAAGAAAACATGAGCCCAGGCAAGGTCAGGCTCCTAATAGGTCAGTTATCACAGAAGATTATGTACTGTGATGCACATCTGTAATCTTGCTGTTTAGGATTCTTTTGTTTTGGATTCTTAGTGTAAAGCAAACTGGAGTACATAGTGTGAAACCCCATCTCAAAGTAAAATGAAAATGCTTGCCTCGGACATGTAAGGCCCTAGCCTCGCTTCTTGATACAAAAACAGTTGAATTATACCTGTTGATTTCATGAGGAAGCATCTCAAACTAGATCTAATTAGAATGACATGGATTAATTTGGAGCCCCTTTGGTGGCCTTTGTTTAAAAGCTGGGTTTTAAGTGGAGAGTCTCTTGATCAGTAGAATAGACCTCTTTAGACTCTTACAAGAGCTCTGACCTGTATCTGTTTGATTTTGATGCTTGGTACCTCTTAGTTCAATGTAGTTGAGGGTCAAAGGCCTTATACCTACTAAGCATGTGCTCTTCTACTGAACTGACCCAGCTGCCTCAACCTCTTAAAATATCTTAATCAAATTGTATGGCTTCTGTAGCACATATAATCCATTTGGAGTGATGCAGAGATTAATATAACCCCTGTGCAAAGATTCTAAATTTATGAAGTGTATATTTTTAATATAGTAGTTTTTTTTTTTTTTTTTTTTGGTTTTTTGAGACAGGGTTTCTCTGTAACTTTGGAGCCTGTCCTGGAACTAGCTCTTGTAGACCAGGTTGGTCTCGNTGGTCTCGAACTCACAGAGATCCACCTGCCTCTGCCTCCCGAGTGCTGGGATTAAAGGTGTGCGCCACCACCGCCCGGCCAATATAGTAGTTTTTAAGTCTCAGAATTTCATGCATATTTACAACATTTTGATTATATTCTTCTTCTACTCTTCCCTTGAAGTCCTCCTAGGGTTCTCTCGCCACATCTCCCTCCCAACTTCATGTCTTCTCTTTTTTGATTCTACTGAGTCCGTTAATGGTACATATATGCATAGATTTGGGGCTTACCACTGGTATATGGACAATTAGCCATTGTTCCAAAGAAAAGCACCCCCCCCAGTAGCCACAGTTCCATATTTATTAAAATAAATAATTAGGTAATATATACACATATACACTTGTTAATCACCTTCCTCTCCCTCCCTCCCCGCCCCCCCCCTGAGAGAGAGGGTTTCTCTGTAGCTTTGTAGCCTGTCCTGGAACTAACTCTTGTAGACCAGGCTGGCCCCAAACTCATAGAGATCTGCCTGCTTCTGCCTCCCAAGTGCTGGGATTAAAGGCGTGTACCACTACCGCCCAGCTTTCCCTCCTTTTCTTACCTTTAAATTTGGGTGAGTTTTTTTGTGAATGATTCCTTGCAAGTCTAATGTATCTCTCAAGAGGATGGTATTTTGGTAGCTTTGATTAATTTTGTTTAGTATCTTGCATGTCAGAGTCAGGGTAATACACAGGTTACTAAAGAGTCTGGGCTTAGAAAATCTTTGATTTTAAGTTCTAATTTCATTAGCTATTAGCTCTGAGATCTTAGCCCCAGTCTATAACTGGCTGAACTTCAGCCTCATCTGTAAGATGGTAGTAATAATAATGTTTGTTCCCAGGTTTGAGAATCATGTCTTGTCTGAAAATTTGCATGTGGATCTGGCCTGAATGTTTTGTACTTTCTTCAGAGCTAGGCAGCCATCATACAGAGTTTTTACATGTTCAGTCTGAATTTTCTTGAGAATTTTACAATTAAAAACTTTTACTGCTGGGTGGTGATGGCACACGCCTTTAATCCTCCTGCCGGAAGCAGGAGGCAGAGGCAGGCAAATCTCTGAATTCCAGGCCAGTCTGGTCTACAGAGTGAGTTCTAAGACAGACAGGGTGAAACCGTGTCTCAGAAAAAAATATTATGCTGGTGACATTTTCTCAGAGCCATCATTTGTCTTGCTTTTTAATGTCTTTTGCAGTTTGTATGCTAAGCTTCTGCTGCTGCTGCCACTACCACAACACTAATGAAAGCTGCTATGTGTGGGTAGCACATGAACAATGTCTCCTTCCTCCTTCTTATCCGAGCCTTGGTTTCAAAGCCTGTTCCCTCAGACAGGATCATCTGGCATATTTTGGAGTACATTCTAGTTGTTGTGCATATATCATAAGTCATTAGGCTTGCAGGTTCAGAGCTCTTGCCAGTATGAAGGGCAGAAATGCATTTGCCCTCATTTACTCTGGGCAATGTAGAATGTTCAAGAAGAACTGCACCTCTGTGTTGCTAGTAGGCAAATGTTTCATCTCTGATAATCCAGTTGTTTTGTTCCCCTTAATTATGTGATCATGGCAAAGAAAGATTAATTTTTTTGGCTTCATGGATATAAGGATTTCATATTTGTTTTAGGTTTGGTTCTTTGTTTTGGTTTGAGCTTTTGAGACAGGGTCTCACTTGTGTAGCCTTGGCCGTCCTGGAACTTACTGTGTAGACCAGGTTGGCCTCTAACTCATAGAGATCTGCTACCTTTGCCTTCCAAGTACAGGAATTAAGGACGTGTGCCACCATGCCACACTTGATATTTGTAAATTGAGTATCAGATTCTTTTTTTGGAGGGGTTGCTGTGAGTTGATTTCATGTCAGTTCCTAGTTCACTTTGTAATGTGAATCTCATGCTAGACGCTTTCACCCAGGAAGTGAGTTTAAAGTATGCTTTTATGAGTGAGATTTGACTGTAAGCACACAGGAGTTGTTGCCTCTGCTTTTCATAGACTATAGGAACAACTCAGCTAGTTTGCTGTAAAAGTCACAATCAGGGCCTAGGATTTTCAGAGAATATAAAATGCTCTGTGAGGAGCAACTCCTAACAAGACCTAGGGCAGCTTCCTAGACCATGCTGGACTGCGTGTCTGAGGTCGTCTTCTCTGCGGTTGACTGCACTGAAGTTTCTCAGAGCACACTAGCCCTACCTTCAGACCTGTGGCACCCTTTATGACCTCGGTCACCAAACCACTTCAGGGCTTTATTTTTATCCTGACTGTTCATTTCAAGATAGGAGGTTAATTTCTTTCCTCTAAAGTTCTCTGGGGGAAGAAACAGTGCCAGGGTGCAGTAGAGGCTGGTTAAACACCAAAACCACACTCTTTGTGTTTCTGGGCTAGAGACGCGACATAAGCTGTGCTGCAAATACCAGCTTCCATGCTGTGAAAAACCTTTAGTTCATTTTATTTGCTTTGAATTTTTAGATAAGTAAAATGGTATAGGAGGAAAAAGTGCCTCTTCTCAGATGTTTAGCCAGAGCAAATGCTAAGAGTTGGCATTATCTTTAATCTAGCATTTCCCAACTTTAGGTTTTTCATCTTCTCCAAGGGTGATGGTGAGAACTATCACAACTTATTAGGTCTCAGGAAGCCAGATTACCAACATATCCTGTTCGCGTGCATGTGTGTATTCTGTTACCCACAGGCCACTTTCCACCCCACATGACCTTCAGTCACCATCCGGAAAGTCAGGACCCAGATACCAGTCAGAATTTCCAAGCTTTGGTTTAGTTTAGACATTTTAGAAAAAATGGCAGTAATTGTAAAGAGAAGTCTTCTGAGTGGCACTCACAGCAAGTATGGAGTAATCCATTCTGGAGGAGGAAGGAGAGTGATTGTGTGTTCTTTGAGTAACATGTTTGAAAGTGAACTTTCAGAAGAAAGTGTGAATCAGCTAAAATTCACAGAGAAAGAGAAAGAGTGATCGGGGAACTATTTGGTTAGAAATCAAACATTCTTCAATTCTTGGGTCTTAATTAAAAATACTACTTTTTAATTTTGTGTGTGTGTCTATGGAGTTCAAAGAGCATCTTATGGGAGTTGGTTCTCTCTTTTCATTGTGGGATCCCAGGGATCGAACTCACGTTGTCAGGCTTAAGGGGGCAAGCTCTTCTTTGCCTGTTGAATTATCTTACCATCCTCAATTCTTAGATTTTTAAACTTTAGTCTTTTAAAGACATTTTTGGTAAATATTTCTTATTATTCGTAGTTGTTTTTTTTTTTTTAAAGTTAAACGTTTATTAGGGTTATGGAGGGGAAAGGGGAGAAGAAGAGAGACAGAGAGAGAGGAGAAAGAAAAGGAGACAGAGGAGAGACAGACAGAAGTGGGGGGGGAGAAGAAGTGGGGAGAGAGAGACAGAACCTGCCTCTCCCTAGAGGAAGCTTATTCGTAGTTGTATGTATATGTGTATAGGTATGAGCATGTGAGTACAGATGCTGGCAGAGGCCAGAGGTGTTGATGACGCTGGAGCTGGAGTTGTAGGCAGTTATTAGCTGCCTAGTATTTATGTATGCTCTTCTGCAAGAGGAATACAAATTTTTAACAGTTGAGCCACTTCTCTAGCCCTGTTAAATTTTTGTAAAACGATTTTTTTGTGCGTGGTTTTTTGAGATAGGGTTTCTCTCTAGCTTTAAAGCCTGTCCTGGAACTACCTCTTGTAGACCAGGCTGACCTTGAACTCACAGAGATCCACCTGATTCTGCCTCCTGAGTGCTGGGATTAAAGGCTGGGATTAAACCACTACTGCCCAGCTAAAATGAATTTTTATTTAATAAAATGTATGGGCTCTTGTCTGAATATCCAGAAGAGGTGTCTTTAGTAGTAGTTTTTCATTGAACCACCAGCCTGCAAATAATGACACAAAAACTTATTATTAATTATGAAAGGTAGGCCTTAGGTTTGTTCCACTAGCTTTTATAACTTAAATTAACCCATATTTTTAAATCTTCATTCTACCATGTGGTGTTACCTTTCTTCCCTCTTGTACCACCTGTTTCCTCTCTGTGTCCCCTAGCATCTCCGTGTGTGCATAGATTTCTACTCCTAATTCCTCTCTCTGCCCAGAAGTTCCACCTGCACTTCCTGCCTAGCAATTGGCAGTTCCACTTTTCATTACACCAATTGCAGTAATACACTTTCACACAGTGTACAAATATCCCACAACAGATGTCAGATCCCCCAGAATTGGAGTTAATGTACAGTGAGCTACCACATGGGTGCTAGAGCTAAGCCCAAGTCATTAATAGCCAGTGGTCTTAAGTGTGGAACCAGTTATTATATCTATTATTGGTTGGGCATAGTTACACATGCCTTTAATCCCAACACTTGGGAGGCAGAGGCAGGCAAATCTCTAAATTTGAGGCCAGCCTGGTCTGTTTAGCAAGTTCTAGGCCATGATGAGACTGTCTCAGAAAACAAACACATATTAATATATTTATTATTGAAGTTGTTTATAGCATACTATGCTATATTTTACTAACATCTCTATTTTTTTTTTCGAGACACGGTTTCTCTGTGGCTTTGGAGCCTGCACTGGCTAGCTCTTGTAGACCAGGCTGGTCTCGAACTCACAAAGATCCGCCTGCCTCTGCCTCCCGAGTGCTGGGATTAAAGGCATGCGCCGCCACCGCCCGGCCCATCGCTATTTTTCTAAGTAAAATATTTTTGGACTCAGTAATCTGACAACATGGCTAGTATATCTGTATTATTTGTATCTGTGAATGGCATATATGTGGGTATGTACACACATGTGTGTAGGTGTCTTTAGATGTATGTGTCTGAGTGTACATGTTCTTTTTGTGGCCCAAGAAGGGTATCAGGTGTCCTATCATTTTCCACCTTATTCTTTTAGGGTTTCTCCTTGAATCTGGAGCTCCTATTTTGTTGGGTTGCTGGCATTTTTTAGGATTATGTCCAGCTTGTTATGTGGGTGCTAGAGTCTGAATTCTAGTCCAGGACATACTTTTGCCCACTGAGCCATCTCTTAGCTCATTAGCTGATTTTCTAAATGAAGTTGTTGATGTTGTTCAGGCTGGCTTCAAACCCTTGGCTTAGATGATGTTCCATTCTTTCTTCATTGTCGTAGAAGCCAGGAAGAATAAAGGCATTTAAGGTTGAAGTCTTTTTTTTTTAAATTAATGAGCCAGGGTGACATTGATGGCACACACCTTTAATCCCAGCACTTGGGAGGCAGAGGCAGGTGGATTTCTGAGTTCCAGGACAGCCTTATCTACAGAATGAGTTCCAGGACAGCTACATAGAGAAACCCTATCTTGAAAAACAAAAGGCAAGCCAGGCAGTGGTGGCCCATGCCTTTAATCCCAGCACTTGGGAGGGAGAGGCTGGTGGGCTGGTGGAGTTCTGTGAGTTTGAGGCCAACCTGATCTATAAGAGCTAGTTCCAGGACAGGCTCCAAAGCTACAGAGAAACCCTGTCTCAAAAAAACCAAAAAAAAAAGAAAGAAAGAAAGAAAAGAAAAACAAAAGACACTGCTAGTGAGTGAAGTTTTTTTTTTTTTAAGTACCTTTGTGATCTCACAATTCATCCTGTGCACTTGCCACTACAAGATCCGTAGCATTCTTGGCACTGCCCACTAGATGCCATTAGTGGTCCCACATATTTTTAAACACTCTGGGAGGAGAAGTGCTATTCCAGTTGAGAACCATAAATTTTAGGTTTGATATAGATTAAAAAAAAAAAAAGCAACTTGTCAGATTCTTTCACCATTTCCTCTTAAGAGAAACTAACTTGTGGTTTGAGCTTCATAGAATAAGTCAACAATAGGGAGGGAGAATTTGAGTACCTGGTAGAAAGGGGAGAGTCCCCAGTAAATAGAATAGTAAATTTTAAGGAAACCATTTATTGAGTGTATTATCCACTTGCCCATTTTAAGAGTTGGTGAGATTGATTTAAAATTTATGCAAAGTATGGCTGGGTGGTGGTGGCGCACGCCTTTAATCCTAGCACTCGGGAGGCAGAGGCAGATGGATCTCTGTGAGTTCGAGACCATCCTGGTCTACAAGAGCTAGTTCCAGGACATGCTCCAAAGCCACACAGAAACCCTGTCTCGAAAAACCAAAAAAAGAAAAGAAAAGTATGTTTTGATGTTACTCATACTTTAAAAAGCTCATTCCTCTCCACTGTGATGCTGTCTTTGGCCTTAGTGTCCAGATGATGTTAGAGATTGTGGAAATATGTATGGTATACTTGAGAGAATTGTTCAAAGCCAATGTAAAGATACAGTTTTGGCATCTCATGAATAACCTGATATCCTGACTTAAGCCAGAACTCTGGCATTAGTGAATTCCAGCATGGGAGAATTGACTACAAAAAGTCCTCCTCTGGCTCCTTACCAAGTTAGACAAGGGAGCAATCAGCTGCTGAGTTGCAGCCAGCTGGCATGAATGTAAGGATGTACTATAAATTGTCCCTTAGAATCTAGCTTCTAGTTTGTGAAGAGTCTCCCGATAAGAGCGAGTCCTGTACATTGGACGCTGTTCAGTCTACAACTGCCATATCGGAAAGATTATATAACGACATTGCCTATTGTGTGGGTAAGAGACTGCAGCAACCTTCTTGCTTCCCCTATGTTGTTGTCTTTCTCATGATTTCCTATATTGGTTTTTGTTTCTGACCTTACTCTTGGGGAGATATAGCCATAGTTCTCTTGTTCTGCATTCCTTCCCTGCAATAAACGTTCCAGAACTTCATCTGTCTACTCTGTTCTCACCATTTTGGATATGATGTTTCGACTAAGATGAAATAGTTGTTTTCTTGGCTCTGGTCTTTCCCCAGTCTATGGACTGTTTTTGGCTCCTGAGGGATACTCAGGGTTTTTCCCGTCTTAGAAGCTTTTTATTTTACTTATAAATATTTAGTATTGGAGTTACTGCTCAGTTTTATCTTCCTGAGAATTAGTGTATAGACTAGATCAGAAAGAATTAAAAAAGATCCAGATCTGAGGCATTACGAAGTATATCAACAACACTTCTATTTTTAAGTGTCCCCATGATTTTTAAACTGTTTTTTATCTGTGGATCTAAACGTATTAAGTATCTAGTAAAGGATCTATTAGATATCTATTCTGTTCTTTATGTCTGGAACTGCCCTAGAGCTAAGTAACTGACATATTGGTCAATGGGTAATGGTATTACCCATTCATTTGTAGTTGGTATACACTCCTACACTCACCCTATATTAAACAAGTACTTTTTGATTTACATGGTGCCACTTGTGGAAATCATGGGAGAAATTTCATGCTGTTGGTGCTGTAAAGTTAGTTAAGTGTACTTATGAACTTGCTGTTCAGAGTAATTCTTAAACTCTGGAGAGGTTAGAGCTCAGCTAAACTGGTAACTTCCTCTAATAAGTGTAAAGAACTTGCTGGAATGCATTTGCATTACGTTCTGACCTTACCACTGCTGACCTCTTTAATCTCCCATGCCAGCTCCCCTTCCTTTTTTTTTTCTTTCTTACTTTTTTTTTGAGACAGGGTTTCTCTGTGTAACAGTCCTGGCTGTCCAGGAACTCACTCTGTAGACCAGGCTGGCCTTGAACTCACTGAGATCTGTCTCTCCCAAGTGCTAGGATTAAAGGCATGTGCTACCTACCACTGCACGGCTTCTTTTTTAAATCTATTTTTTCATCTTCATGGTACATGCCTTTCTGTATTGCTTTAAATAAACTGTCTTCGTAATTTTATATGGGTGTTTTACTTTTTTCCTTTTGATCTATTTGTCCAGTTATAAAAAACTGTTTTAAGGTTAGCTAATATTTTCTGAGAGAATCAATTTTCTCTCACCATTCAGGTAATTTCCATGAATGTTAAACTAGCATTTTTTGTATTCTGTTGTTCTAGGCACTGTATGTAGGGAAGTAAATGATGTTGGCCTTTCCCTTAGAGGTATGTTATAGTCAGAGAAATCGACCTATAAGACTTAGAATGAAGTATTGCAAATATAATAGCATAAATAAATACATTGTTATAGAGAGGAGAAAGAGATTAAGGACGATCAGAAAAAATAGCAGTCTTTGTTTTGTTTTTTGTTGTTGTTTATGTTTTTGTTTTTCGAGGCAGGGTTTCTCTGTGTTACTTTGGAGCCTGTTCTAGTACTAGCTCTTGTAGATGAGGCTGACCTCGAACTCACAGAGATTTGCCTGCCTCTGCCTCCTGAGTGCTGAGATTAAAGACGTGCACAACCACCACCTGGCATGGAAAAGGTTTTTTAGGTACATGTGGGGGCTGGAGAGATTCACCTAGCAGTTATGAGCTAGTACTAATGAGAGAATCCAAGTTAAGTTTCTAGAACACATGGGCTCATAGTCACAAACTCCAGCTCCAGAGGAATCTGCCCTCTGAGGGCAGTGCAATTATATGCACATATTCACACACAGACACACATACTTTTTAAAAAAGCAGATGTGGACAGCAAGGAACAATATAGATTAAAAAAAAAAACAATAACATGTAGTTAAAACCTGCCTGGAAGCCTGGCGTGGTGTTATAAGCCTGTAATGCTAGCTCTTTAGGCTGAGATGAGAGGCTTGCAGTTACATGTTAAGACCCTATCTTAAAAAAATAAACAAATAGACACCCCAGAAAATGAAAACAAGGTGGGGCATGGGGGGAGTCACACACACTTTTAATTGCAGAATTGAAGAGAATTGTCAGAGGTAGGCAGATCTCTGTGAGTTTGAGGCCAATCTGGTGTATATAGTGAGACCCTATCTCAGAAACAAAAATATTGACCATGTAGGCAAGTAGTTGAGTGAAAAGGCACTTGCCTAGCATGCAAGAGGCTCTTGCTCTATGCTCCAGTATACCTACCCCCACAAAAAAAAATAAAAAAAGAAGAAAGGGAAATCTGTTAGGGGTGGCTGCCTCTTGGATTTCTAGCTGAGCGTCTGTCATTGGAATATCTTGGATCACAGTACAGATGTCCACATTGATGAAATCTAGTCACTTGTTTGGAACTCAGGATTCGTTACAAAGTAGATTGATTTGGCCCGGTCTTAGAAGTGAATCCTTTAAGTAGTTCTCTGCTTTATTTTGTACATTAAATAAAGTTGACTCACCCTGAAGTCATACCTTCCATCATTCTGGGAACTTTCTGAGTCAAGCCCCACTTGGCTAGGAATAAGTTATGCTTTGTGTTTGTAACTATTGATAGTAAGTCCTCTTCCTGCCTTTTACATGCATAGTAGGACTGAGGCATAAGGGAAAAAGAAGTTGGGATAAGGCTCTCTGTGGATTTGCATTTTTCTGGAGAGTTTTTGGCATAAGTTGCTAATGAAATTTTGAGCTGACGTGTGCCACAAATCTCTGAGATGCTAGGTCCTAATTTGTATAGCAAACTATGTTAAGGCAGTTGACATTCTCTCTGAGGAATTTCTTTGGCAGGTTTTCCTTTAGACTTCTGGACAGATCTGCAAAACAGTATGGCTTTTAAAGTCCTTATAAGTGACATTTGTCATATTGAATAAGGCACCAATAAATACCCCTGGTGCCCTAAGATGATATCCTTGAGGCCAGTACACACAAGGAGTCAGGTCTTCTAGAATGCATTTCTAAATTTCTAATGTTTCTATGAGCAGATTTCTTTATGTCTTTTCAGGATTCTGTGTCTAAATAGGTAGAGGTTTGGTATTTTACACTAGAACAGGTGTTTTGTTTTTGTTTTAAAGATGTATATGAGTGTTTTCCTGCTTGTATGTATGTGCATCATATGTATGCCTATGGAGGCCAGAAAAGGTCATCAGCCCTGGAGCTACAGACAACTGTGAACTGCCGTGTGGGTGTTGGGAACTGAACCCAGATCTTCTTCAGTAGCAGCAACTGATGAGCCATCTCTCCAACCCTACCAGTTCAGCTTTTTACTTCAAAGGGGAGCTCCAAACTTTTAGCCTAATCACCTTCATTTCTACTGCGTCAGGATTAGGCGTCTTGCTTGGGGGTGGACATACAGGAGTATTCTAAAAGTTTGTTTGTTTGTTTTGGGTTTTTTGTTTTTCAAGGCAGAGTTTCTCTGTGTAGATTTTGGAGCCTGTTCTGGAACTCTCTCTGTAGATCAGTCTGACGTTGAACTCACAGAAATCCACCTGCGTCTGCCACCCCAGTGCTGGGATTAAAGGTGTGTGCCACCACCACCTGACTAGAATAAAAGTTGTGAAAAAACTTTTAAAATTTATTTATGTGTTTGTGGTACCTGTGTGAGTTTATGTGTGCATGCAGATGCCTGAGGGGTGTCGAATACCCTGGAACTGGAATTACAGTTGCTTGTGAGCTATCTGATGTTGATGCTGGGAACCAAATCTAGGTACTTTGCAAGAGCAGCAAGCACTCCTAACCAATGAGCCAGCTCTCGAGCTTCCAGAAAAGGCTTTTGGAAGAACATTAAATAAAAGGTTGTAAATTAAAAAAAAATATTGTAGTGTATAACAGAGAAGCATTACATTTATGAGTGCTGTACAAGGTGATAAGTTGTCATAAAATGTCCTTTGTGGCTGTATACTAAAATCACTTTTACTCTTTTTTTTTCTTTTAGCTTTGAACTTAAATATTTCCTATGTTTTTAATAGTGACAGTGAGTAGACATTGCAAATAAAGCAAGAAACAGCTAAAGTTTATGTTTCTGATATTCATATTAAGATTGATAGTTGAGAGATAAGAAGATTGGAGGGAAGAAGGCAGAAAGATGGCTCAGTGGATAAAAGGGCTAGCCACAGGCTTAACAGCCCAGTTCAGTCCTCTGAACCCATGTAAAAAGTTGAGCGCAGCAGTACTCACCTATAATCCCAGCACTGCTACAGCAAGATGGATGGTGAAGACAGGAGAATGGCCTGTGAACTTGAGGGCCAGCTAGCAGCTAGCCTGGAGTAAGCAGTAGAATAACAGAAATGAGAGAGAAGAGAGAGCTGTTTTCTTGAATTGGTAGTTTTGGTTTGGGAAATAACACAGAAAAAGTAAGAACTGAATCCTTGTAAAACAACCCACTAAACAACCCTCACCTAAAGAAGGCCTTGCTTCTAGTTACAGTGAAACTGGGTCTCACACCAATAGTGCTGTGGTTTTTTCACCTTATTCTTGAACTGTGGCTGGGGGGGTGGGGGAACGGAGTGACATCATGGCTTGCCTGCTCGTAGATGTGCTGACTTCAGATCAGATAGGGTCTGATTTCTGCATTGCCATATTTGCAGCCTTGGCTTTGACAGCAAGAAAATGGCAGATTGTACCAGATCCTATGGTTATCCTTTGTGATCCATTTTGATTCTTAGTTTTCTCTTTCCCCTGTTAGCTGCCTGTGAGGTAGAGTTGCTTCTGTTGATAAAGAGCAGATACAGAAGTTCACATCCAAACCTGAATAGCCATTTTTAACTCGAAACACTTTTCCTAGAGTTGATGCGCCAGAATCCTTCCCTTATTTGGTGCCTTAAATCTGAAGCTTGCATGAGGTTGCCAGTGCTCCCTGTATGCTGGTTACTTGCTTTTTGGTGCCCACAGAAGAGTAGTTAATAAAATCATCTTTGTAACCACATCTGTCTTTAGAGTAAAGTTTCATTCTCCCTTGATTCTTAGGTTCTTTCTTCTCCCTTTCCTGAGAGGTTTAGGGGTTTTCTTGCATTATGGTAGGTGGGTGGGCAGAGGTTGTGTTTGCAGATGCTTTCATCTGAGTTGTTTACAGTCCCTTGATGATAGCATGAGCATATACTTACATTCTTTGACTCTTGAGGACGTTTTTCCTTATTAATAATCAGATTATGGTTTTTCCCAGGACAAATGTTGGGTTTTTAAGAATTTGTTTCATTGTTGTTGCTGTTTTATTCCTGTGGAAAATAGTCTTCTTTTCTCTCTTCCTCGTTGTCTTCCTTTTGGGGGATAGAAGGGTGGGACAGGATCTTCTGTACCCCACAATGACTTTCAACTTCTTGATCCTCCTGCCTCTACCTCTCAGGTGCTGGGATTACAGGCATGTACCTCCATATCTGGGTGGCATTTTCTTAGAATGCACTTTAGTGCTTCCACCAACCTGTATATTGTCTGGACTGTGTAAATACCCATTTCCCTTAATCTTCAAAACATCTCAGTTGGTTTGTCCTGGCAGGCACAGTGAATGACATCTGGCACTATTAGGGGGTTGTTATAGTTGAGATTTCCATTAGATTTTGGTCTTTACATCAGTATCTGTGGTGTTTCCTGGTTCTGTTCGGCTGAAGATTTAAGCACTCAAATTTGGAGCAGACTGTTTACACTTTCCTCAGGCAGTTGCTTAGTTTCCTCATCTGTAGTCTGGAAAGTAGTACTTGCCTCACAGGACGTCTGAGGGTTAAATAAATAGTGCATATAAAGTGCTTAGAGCATTGCCTTATATTTGGAAGACTCTAGAACTTGTTATGATTGAATAGGACATACTTGATTTTGCTAGGAAAACTTAAACCACTAATGTCTGAACTGAATTGTGTCTAAGTATCTATTTTATTTTATTTTGGTTTTTCAAGATAGAGTTTTCTGTGTAGCCTTGGCTATCCTGGAACTCACTTTGTAGTCCACGCTGGCCTTGAACTCACAGAGATCCTCTTGCCCCTGCCTCCTGAGTGCCGGGATTAAAGGTGTGCACCACCATCACTCAGCATTTTTTTTTTTTGGTTTTGCTTTTTCGTTGGTTTTTTTTCTTTATTGATATTTATTGAGCTCTACATTTTTCTCTGCTCCCCTCCTTGCCTTTCCCCTCCCCCCTTTAACCCTCCTCCAATGTCCCTATGCTCCAAATTTACTCAGGAGATCTTGTCTTTTTTGTACTTTCCCATGTATATTAGGTCTATGTAAGTCTCTCTTAGTGTCCGCGTTGTTGTCTAAGTTCTCTGCGATTATGGTTTGTAGGCTGGCTTTCTTTTTTTTTTAATATTTATTTATTTATTATGTATACA
>JAQHUG010000288.1:1417754-1439669 GCA_028555095.1 Dicrostonyx torquatus
TTTTCATTTTTCTACATGTTGATATCCAGTTATGCCAGCACCACTTGTTAAATATGCTTTCTTTTTTTCTATTTGATTTTTTTTTTTGCTGCTTTATCAAATATCAGGTGTTCCAAGATGTGTGGATTGATATCCAGGTCTTCTATTCGGTTCCATTGGTCCTCCTGTCTGTTTTTATGCCAGTACCAGGCTGTTTTCAGTACTGTAGCTCTGTAGTAGAGTTTGAAGTTAGGGATTGTGATGCCCAGGATTGTTTTGGCTATCCTGGGTTTTTTTGCTTTTCCCTCAACAAGTATTTTTAACTCTCAAACATAGTAACAGCTTTGTGAGTTCAATGTGTCCTTAGGTTGGGAACTGTGCTCAAGAATCTAAAAGGTAAAATTCAATAACTAATCAGGTGTTAGGACATGCTGCTTTCTATATGGGTGGGTTCCAGAGCTGGGCAAAATAATAGAGCATTGGATAGACAGACCTTTCAGTCCTTTGTTCCCATTGAGCTATGTTTGAGCTCCTGAGTATTGTTGTAATAGGTGCAACTGTGTTCCCAGCACCTGAGAGCAGCACGGGACCCTTTTGTTCCTTCCCGCCTGGCTCTTGGCCGCCAGCGAGCTTATGTCCGAAATAACCACACGAAAGTTGTATTAATTAAATTACTGCCTGGCCCATTATCACTAGCCTTTTCTTGGCTAACTCTCACATCTAAAACTAACCCATTTCTGATAATATGTATCGCCACTTGACTGTGGCTTACTGGCATGAGTCTAACCAGTGTCCATCTCAGGCTGGAGAATCATGGCGTCTGCTACATTTCCTCTTACCACCTTCCCTTCTATCTACTCCGCCCACCTAAGGGGCTGCCCTATCAAAGGGCCAAGGAAGTTTCTTTATTCAACCAATGAAAACAACAGAAATACAGAAGAACCCTCCTACACCAGAGTATTTTCATTGTTCTTGCCATATGGCAGCCCACAGGGGGATACCAATCTTTCGAGTCAGCTCTTCTTATCCACCTCTCCATTTATCCTGGGTTATGAAAACGAATTGTTCACTAAAGGAACAGTTCAGTCTAGACCAGTAGTTCTCAACCTTTTTAATGCTGCAACCCTTTAACACAGTTCCTCCTATTGTGGTGCCCTCCAGCCATTAACAATAACAATAATAATAATTTCAGCCTTTTCTTTTTAAAATTTATTTGTTTGAGTGCTCTATCTGCATATATACCTGGATGCCAGAAGAGGGCATCAGATCCCATTACAGATGGTTATGAGCCACTATGTGATTGCTGGGAATTGAACTCAGGACCTGGAAGTTTCAGTGTTCTTAACCACTGAGCCATCTCTCCAGCCTCATAAAATTATTATTGTTGCTACTTCATAACTCTTAATTTTGATACTGTTACGAATCATAATGTAAATATCTGTGTTTTCTGATGGGCTAAGGCAACTCATGTCTTGGCTTACTTAATCCACAGGCGGGGATTATGTGTATTCCATGGTACACTGTAGAGGTCAGAGGACAACTTTGTGGAATCAGTTTGCTCTTTTTACCTTTACATGGGTTCTGGGGATTGAACTTGTTGCTAAGGCACTCAAGTGCCTTTATTTACTAAGCCATCTCCCAGGTTGAGGTTTTATTCTGATGGTAATTGTGATCATTTTTTAGCTCAGTCATTTGGACTGGAACACAGCAGATGAAACTGTTACTCTAGATCAGGATTCTATATTTTGGTAGAATTCTTTTCTTTTAAATATCTTGGTCTGTATTCTGCCTAGTTATCCGGAGAAAAGATGATTTATGTTCTCAGAGATGGTTACAGACAGTGGTAATCGTGCATTTTCTTTGCAGGATTAATGTTCATAGTGTAGTGTTTATTGTTATAGCTTTGTGTGTGTACACCTGTCCGTGTACATTATGTGAACAACATATTCAATCTGTTAAATCTGTAATAGGTTTTCAGTAGCCACTTAGTACATGTGCTTTAAGATCTAAGCACCATGCTAGGTCATATAAAGACATTAAAAGGGGACGAGCCGAGCTGTGGTGCACACATCTTTAATCCCAGCAGAGGCAGGTGGATCTCTGTGAGTTTGAGGCCAGCCTGGTCTACAACAGCTAGCTCCAGGACAGGCTCCAAAGCTACAGAGAAACCCCTGTCTTGAAAAACCAAAAAAAAAAAAAAAAAAAAAAAAAAAAGGAGACTAGACAGTTGGTTACAAGCACTTACTGCTCCTCTGGAGGACCTGGGTTCAGTTCCCAGAACTCACATGACTGCTTACAACAATTTGTACGTAACTCCAGTTTCAGGGGGTCTGATGCCTTTTCTGATATCTTTGGGTGTCGGGCATGCATGTGATATACACACATATATACGTACATGCATAAATATGTACGTACATACATATAAGCAAAACACTAATGCATATAAAATAAGTAAGCCTTGAGAAAAACATGGAAAGGAAATAAAATACTTCCTAATTTATCTCTTAAAATGATTTCAGTATTGCATTTCACTTGTCTCTTTTTGAAGACTTCTTCATGGCTCTGGGCTTCTGCTGTTGGCTTTGTGGAACTACAACCACTGGACTTATGAATAGGGGCCATAGTTGTCTGTATGGAGTGATCATATCTAGTCTTTTCACTTTCTTCTCTGACTCTATTGCAAACAGTAACAGCCTAGCCTCCTGCCTTTAATCCTCATCCAATCCTCAAGACCCTAAATTTACTTTTCTCTTTCTATTTTTATATTAAGATTTATTTATTATGTATTCAGCATTCTGCCTCCATGTATGCCTGCATGCCAGAAGAAAGGCATCAGATCCACTATAGATGATTGTGAGCCACCATGTGGTTATTGGAAATTGAACTCAAGACCTCTGGAAGAGCAGCAAGTGCTCTTAAACTCTGAACCATCTCTCCAGCCCCGACCCTTATTTTTTAGTAATCAGAATGAGCTTTAGAAATACAGCTTTGCTCATGTCACTTCCGTGTTTAAGATACTTCATGGGCCTAAAGATCAAACTCTCTGTCAAGAACTTTTATAGCTTGTCCTTGCCTGCCTTACCTAGTTCTGTAGAATCACTAACCTGGCTAGGCAGTGGTGGCTCATGCTGTAATCCCAGACAGAGGCAGGTGGATCTCTGTGAGCTCAAGGCCAGCCTGGTCTACAGCACTAGTTCCAGGACTACTAGGGCTATTATATAGAACAACGCTAACTAGGAAAAACACAACAGCAACAACAACAACAAAAAAATCACTCACCTTGCCATGATTACCTGCAATATATTACTCTTGGGACCATCACTACTGCTGTTTTGTTTATGACACACTGAATCAAGACTACTTATCCCCTTCAATACCAACTATTGCCTTCAGATTTTAAATTCAGAATACTTCCTGAGACAATTTTTCTAATACTTCTACTGTTTATACCCATAGTGTCCTGTGCTTCCTAGTCATGATTTCTACCTTCTTCACGGTTTGTATGTGGTGTTTAGAACACAGAGGGTACCTGGAGAGTTTCTGTTGAGTGGTGAGTAGATGGAATATATTGACAGTATGAGAAGAACCTCACCATCTTTCTTACACTCTGTCAATATAATCTTTTACAAGATAGATTTGTGTTATGTGCCCATAAGGAACTTTTATCTGGTTCCCTGCCTGAAGACAACATAGACACAAGGTGTTTCAGCTTCCTACTGTCTGGGTAGATAGGCATGAGAGTTCCCAGACTTTGAGAGAGGTGAGTCAGAAAGAAAAGTCATTCAGAAAGTAAGCCAGTCAGAGTAACAGTGCTGCCCTTTGGCTGAACTTTCTCTTTTTCTAGATACCTTGAGATTCTAAACTTGGTGACACTTTTGAGTAGCTTGCTATAGATTGTCAAACTAGAGTTTAGGGACTCATAATCTTGATTTGATCTTTTCCCTTGCTTAGGGATGCTTTTAAGATGCTCAGGAGGCATCTGGCCTAAGTGTCTTCTCTTTTTACCCTGCCACTTAACTCTATAGTGGCTTCTAAAGTAGAAATTTAGATACAACTCTGTTTAGTTTTTGGTAGTTTTGGAGGAATACTGTAAATGAGTTTTCCTGAAGTGGTGAGAGGTGGGTGTTATTGGAATATCCTCAGAGGAAGGGCTATTCAGTCATACTCTTCATTGTTATCTGTCTTTGCTTCGTAGCACATGAAAGTCATTATTTCCAAGGTATGTGTGTTAATCCTCAGGCATTGTGTATCTAGAAGAGCTGACACCACTGTTACTTTTACCCCAGATATCAATGGACCATATGTCCTTTGCTGTGGCTATTCAGCTCTATTTTTATTGAGGTGGAGCATCTGTAGACAACATGTAAAAAATGCAAATGAACATGGGAACATTCATTCATTTATTGAGACAAGAGCTTAGCTTCTTGCTCTAGCTGGATAGGTACTTCTTATATAGAGCAGAATGACCTCCAGTTCTTGATTCTTACCTCTGCCTCCTCAGTGCTATTATTACAGGTGAGGGTCCCAGTGCTCAACTGGTTAGTTATATTATTATCTATCTGTGTGTGTATGTTGTATTTATGTATACATGTTCATGTGTATGCAATGCAGATGTGTGTATGTGGAGGCTGGAAATAGGTGCTGGGTGTCTTCTTCAATTGTTCTTTTATTTGATTATTTATTAGTCTGTTTGTATATACACGAATGCATTATAAGTATGTGTGCCATGACATACCTGTGGAAGTTAAAGGAATCATGTCCTTCCACCTTATATGTGGGTTCTAGGAATTGAACTTAGTCAGGCTTTACAACAAGCCCATTTGCTGAGCAGTCTCCCTAGCCCTCCACCTTGTTTTGAGACAGGGTCTCTCACTGACTCATTTAGACTTAATGGCCAGCTTGCCCAAGAAATTCCTCCTGACTCCCCAACACTGGAATTATAGATACACATTTCCATGCCTGGTTTAATTTGTTTGTTTGTTTGTTTTGTTTTTCAAGACAAAGTTTCTCTGTGTAACAGTCTTCACTGTTCTGGAACTAGCCTGGCCTGAAATGTACAGAGATCCACCTGCCTCTGCCTCCTGAGTGCTGCAATTAAAGACGTGCACCACTGCCTCCCAACCTAAGATAGATTTTTTTTTTAATTTGCTTGTTTGTCTTGTCTGTCTGTATCTGTTTATTTATTTATTTATTTGAGGCACAGTCTTGTTCTGTAGTTCAGACAGACTGGAAACTCACTTTGTGGCCTAGTCAGACCTTGAACTTGTGTTTCTTCTGCCTCAGCTCCCTAAATGCTGGAATTTTCAGGGGTAAAACATTTACATGCAGGTCTGAAGTCAAGTTCATACACTTTTCATACAGCGAAATATTCTTTAGATATTTTTCTTTTTTTCAATTTCTTTTTGTTTTTAGTTTGTGTACATTGGTGTTCTGCAGAATGTATGTGAGGGTATCAGATCCCCTAGAACTGGAATTATTGACAGTTGTGAGCTGCCCTGTAGGTTCTGGGAACTGAACCTGGGTTCTTTGAAAGAGCAGCAAGTGCTCTTAATAGCTGAGTCATCTCTCCAGTCCTTTTTAGATATTTTTCAGACATTAAAATAATGTATCAAAGCTACTAACTACATCATGAGATCCCCAACTTCTTCATCCCCAAATGTGAAAACTATTCATTTTATTTTATTTGTTTTGTTTTTTGAGTCAGGGTTTCTTTCTGTAGCCTTGGCTGACCTAGAACTAGCTCTATAGATCAGACTGGCCTTGAACCCACAGAGATCCACCTGCCTCTGCCTCTTGAGTGCTGGGATTAAAGGCGTGCGCTACCACTACCCAACATGAAAGTATTCTTTTTTTTTTTTTGGTTTTTCGAGACAGGGTTTCTCTGTAGCTTTGGAGCCTGTCCTGGAACTAGCTCTTGTAGACCAGGCTGGTCTCGAACTCACAGAGATCCACCTGCCTCTGCCTCCCGAGTGCTGGGATTAAAGGCGTGCGCCACCACCGCCCAGCCATGAAAGTATTCTTGAAGAGCTATGCAAAAACAAGTAACAAGCTAGATTTGACCAGTAGGTCGTAGTTCACTAACCCTTTACATAGCCAGCCCACTAGTTCCCAAATCTGGATGTCTTTAAGAATTACTTGAAAACCTTCAGAAATGATGATTAAGAGCCAAATGTGGTAGCACACACTTTTAATCTCAGCACTTGGGAGGCAGAGGAAGGCAGATGTCTGTAAATTTACCTGATCTACGAAGCAAGTTTTAGGATAGCCAGAGAAACTCTGTCTGGTAAAACCAAAAAAAAAAAAAAAAAAAAAAAAGTTGCTTAGGTAAAGCTGAATAGATGGCTCAGTTGTTAAAAAAAATCATCTCCTCTGCAAGCAATGAAGACCTGAGTTCAAGTCCCAAGAACCCATGTAAAAACTGAGTATGATATCAAAGCTTATGTAATAGTAGCACTCCTAAAGGGAGAGAGAATGAGCCAACTAACCAGGTGTCTGCATCCAAAAATGTCTGTCTCGAACATGATAGTGAGGGCCAACACCCAAGACACATGTGCATGCCCACAGAAATGTGTATATAGGCACACATACTTCATATAGACACAAAGAAATAATTTTTGCCATCTTCAGAGATGTGAAAGAAATAAAATGTAGCCAGGCGGTGGTGGCACATGCCTTTAATCCCAGCACTCGGGAGGCAGAGGCAGGCGGATCTTTATGAGTTCGAGACCAGCCTGGTCTACAAGAGCTAGTTCCAGGACAGGCTCCAAAGCCACAGAGAAACCCTGTCTCGAAAAACCAAAAATAAATAAATGTAAAAAAGAATTTACCAAGGTGATATACATACACTTGGGATATGAAGTCATTCGTACTTCTTAGTTTATGGTTAAAGAAATAGCCTTAGAAAATTGTGTGATTTGCATATAGTTGGAAAGTAAATAAATGTCATAACTACAATTTGAGTGTGGGTCTTTAGCTTGGCTTTGGAATCAGTGGTGGTTGTTCATACCATTCTATCCTGTGTTTTTCCTGGTGATAAACACACAAACAATAAATACAGAACAGTCATGTATCTTTGGCTAGCCTGCCTGCCTGCTTTCCTTCCCCCCTCTCTCCCTCCATCCCCTCCCCCTCCCTCCTTTCCTTTCTTCCGCCCTTCAGTGTAGATCAGAAACAACAACTTATATTATATGGGTCCTGTCATCAGGCTCAGTGCCACCTACTTCTACCTGCTGACCTATTTCACCTGCTCTTTTTTCTTTTTTTGAGATAAGGTCTCGTAGTCCAGGCTGGTCTGAGACTTGCTCTGTAGCCAAGGATGACCTTGAACTCCTGAGCCATCAACCTTTTGAGTGCTGGAATTATACTCATGTACCACTCTAAACTTCTGTCTTTTCTTTTTTTTTTTTTCCGAGACAGGGTTTCTCTGTAGCTTTGGAGCCTGTCCTGGAACTAGTTCTAGTAGACCAGGCTGTCCTCGAACTCACAGAGATCCGCCTGCCTCTGCCTCCCGAGTGCTGGGAATAAAGGTGTGTGCCACCACTGCCCGGCCTTTTTTTTTTTCGATATATTTATTTTGTATACAGTGTTCTGCTTGCACGTATGCCTGCAGGCCAGAAGATGGCACTGGATCTCATTATGGATGATTGTGAGCCACCATGTGGTTGCTGGATATTGAACTCAGGACCTTTGGAAGAACAGCCAGTGCTCTTAACCTCTGAGTCATCTCTCTAGTCCAAGAGACAGTTTCTAAAGTACTAGTTCAACTTAATTTTCTTGGCGAGATTTCTTTGTTGTTGTTGATGGGATTTCATGTAGCCACCTGGCCTCAAATTTGCTATGTAGCCAAAGGTAGCCTTAAACTCATGATCTTTCTGCTTCTATTCATGAAGGACAAGGACAGCAGGTGTGTACCATCATGATTGCCTGGCTTTAGAATTCTTCTATTTGTTTTGTTTTTTCGAGACAGGGTTTCTCTGTGGCTTTGGAGCCTGTGCTGGAGCTAGCTCTTGTAGACCAGGCTGGTCTCGAACTCACAAAGATCCACCTGCCTCTGCCTCCTGAGTGCTGGGATTAAAGGTGTGTGCCACCACCGCCTGGCTGAATTCTTCTATTTGTATTTAAATCTTTTCACTTATGAACTAGGCAGTGTTACTAATAGAAACTATTTTATAGTGTGTGTATGTGTGTGTATGGAGGGGTGACAGCACAAATGTGTAATGAATCTGTTCCCTCTGGGTAGCATGCTTTCCCTCAGGTACACCCACATTTTTGCTTCCTTTCCTAATTAAAGTGATTTTTGTGATAGCAAAATAGAACAAAAGTTAAGGTAGCAGATACTTTAGTCTGAAATAAAACATTAGTTCTCAAGGTCAGGGAGAAAGAGAAAGTGTACGTATACTTTTAAAGTTCTCTTTAAAAAAAAAAACAACAAAACAAAACTCTGCATGGTAGTGTACACCTTTAATCCTACGGCTCTTGACAGAGGCAGTGGATCTCTGTGACTTCCAGGACAGCTACTCTGTCTCAAAAACAAACAAAACCAACAAATCAACAAAAAAAGTTCTCCGAAATTACCTTTATTTCCTTTAGTTGAAAAATTATGCCAGTGAGACCTTTATTTGTTTTTTCTTTACTAGATGCAGTTAAAATACAATAGTAGAGCCAGGCAGTGGTGACACACACTTTTAAGCCCAACATTTAGGAGGGAGAGGCAGGTGGATCTCTGAGTTTGAGGCCAGCCTGTTCTGCAGAGCAAGTTCCAGGACAGCCAGGGCAACACAGAGAAACCCTGTCTTGGGAAAAACAACAACAACAAAATATATATAATAATAGCAAATGTAGATTCAAGTGGTTAGGTAGACTTCATTTGTCTATCTTAAGAAAGTACCCTTAGGAAGTATGGGTAATGCCGAGATGTTCCAAATTCATTTGGGTGTTTTACTTTATTCCAGGAGCCTTCTGTTTCACTGTTTCCTATCCATTCAGTAAAAAATAAATAAGTAAATAAAGAAATAAAATCAAAGCAAAGTTGTATTGCTTTTCATTTGTTCTCAGTCACTCCCCATTGAGTCAGTTCACAAGTTTTTCTCCTGAAGTTAAGAGAAGGAAAATTGTGCTTAGAATTTGAAGACCCGGATTCAAATTCTAACCCTCCCTCCTCTTTAAAGCAGCTTACATCCTGGGCTTGCCTTAGAGCTGAAGGGATAACTTTAGGCTTGAATTAGTGGACTACCAAATTCTTTTCCTACTAAAATACCTTTTGCATGTAAATATAAGTAATTTATAGAGGATAGTTTGATAGTTGTGGGAAGAGAAATAACTAAGCTAAAATAAGAATATGGAATATATATTTTTACCCCTCTATTTGAAATGATTTCATACTTGTAGAAAGGTTCTAAGTAACAGGGTGGGTGTGGTGCTTGCCTAGAATTCCAGCATTGAGGAGGTGGAGGCAGGAAAATTGCAAATTCGACGCCAGTCTGGACCTTATAGCAAGACTAGGTCTGAAGGGATGGGGGAAGGAACTTAGGGAATTTGGATCAGTTCCCTAAGATACCGTAACACAGCAGGTAAATAAATGGTCTGGGAAGACTTAAATGCAAGTCTGTTTGATGGGAAGGCACTCTCTGTTTGCACCATCCTTCTCTCCTACAAGATCTTGAGAGCTGTACTCTGTTCAAGGTTTTGCTGCTAATTTTGGTAAAACAGTTGGTAAAACCTTTCCCACTGTCCCTGGCCTTGACATAGCATGTTGTAACTAGCTTGAACTTTTAAATACACACATCATCATTTCGCTCTTTAATAGCTGTTCAGTGTAAATTCACTTAAGGCAGAAATAAAATGGAAACTTATTCGCCAGGTTAGATATTGAAATCATTGCTACATCTCATTTCTGTATGAAATAGGTAGAACTGCCATAATTTTAATGGTATTCTGTTTTGCAGGGTCATGACCCAGAAGTTTTTATTATTCTTTGGGTGTATACTATCCAGGACTGTTGGATTTGTTCCTTGTTCTAGTAGTTACCCTCTTTTTATTTTTACATTTATTTATCTATTTAGTGCAATGGAAGGGGGCTTGATTGCACATCTGGAGATCAGAGAATAACTTGTGGGAGTTGATTCTCTTTTTCTATTATGCAGGTCCTGGAAATTGAACACAGGCTGCCAGACTTGGTGGCAGGCGCCTTTACCTCTTAGTCATCTTTCTAATTTCCCACTTGCATTTCTTAATTTTTTTCTTACAAGTTTTATGGCAGGGTCTCACTATGTAGCTCTGACTGTCCTAGAACTCACTCTGTAGACCAGGCTGACCTTGAACTCACAGAGATATATCTGCCTCTGCCTCCCCAGTGCTGGGACTATAGGTTTATACTGCCACTCTCAACAGAAGTCAACAGTCTCAACCCTCCCTTTTGGCAAACTATAAGATATTATTTCTAGGAGATAGGGAAGATAATGGGATTGATTGTTTAAATCGTCTCTTTTAATTTTGCCTTCCCCCCTCATCTTTATTTCGTACAAAGGAATTATCTCAGTTTTGACTGAGATTTTCTAGAATCTTTGAATCAAGATTACAGATTTGTGACTCATAGGCTACGTGTGGCTGGCAAACAGGTTTGGTACTTACCTAATGTTCAAATAATTTTTATTTGTAGCTAATACTTAAAAGCCAGAGTATTTTACATAAAACCCATATTCTACTTTCCAGCTTGATTTTACATAGAGCATTTGTTGGAACTGGAGAGTAACCACCAGAGGTTCCTTCTGTCACTACCAGAATACTTTATGTTTGGTCTCTGTAGACACACTAATCTTCAGGTCCAGATCCAGAACAGAACTCCAGTTTCAAAATCTAGTATTTTATTTGATGAGCCACCTTGGTCATGAATAACTTAACCTTAGTTGTCAGAGACCTGCTTTCTTACATAGATATAAAATAGCTCATAAATAGAATTAGGAATTTCTCTAAAATCACTTACTTTATTCCTGTTAGAATTTTGTTTTCATTATTATGGAGCCAGTAGTTTCTGGATCCCATAGAAAGGACAAGGCTTCGATGTCCTCTGTAACTTGCTCAGTTCAGATTCACTGCTTCCAAATCTGCACAGGGATGCCACTGCCAGCAGAGGGTGCTGTTCACTCACTGAGCATTCTGTTAACTTTGGCTCAGCTGAACTGCAGCTGTTGGGCATGTGCCCTGGGTCTGTGTGAGAGTTTGGGCATTTCCATTTGGTTCCCATCCCCAGTGCCCACCCCTTTAGACCCTGGCCAGGTTATTGTGTCACTGGGGACTGTATTCAGTAACAGGAAACTGGGGAAAGTTTAATTGTTTTCTCCTCTCCTTTTTTCCCATGCAGCTGAACAAAAGGTTCATCCTCAGTTTTCTCCATGCCCATGGGAAGCTGTTTACCCGGATTGGGTAAGTGTGCAGGATGTTTATTTTATTTCCCTACATTACAAGTCATTTTGGAATTTAATATTGTTAGCAACTAGCCTGTGTTTGTAACTGAGGGCACAGGGTGTGAATTCTCAGAGGCCTCCACCTTCCCTTCACTCTCTTCCCTATTTTGTTCATGAATTTTGAGAGATACCACTTTCTATCTTTGCTTCTTTTTTCTCTTTCTTTCCTAAAACTTTCTTTAAGGACAGTGTTTTCCCAGCTCCCTCTCCTAGTCCCCTTGGTTTTCGGCTGCTACTGTCTTCTGGTTAGCCCCCAGTGAGTCTGAGATAGTCATTCTGCATCCCCGGCTGCAGCTTCCAGAAGTCCTCCTTGAGGAAAAACTGTCTTCTTATTTCTCCTCAAAAACAAGAGTAATACTTGCCTTCCTTTGTGTTTTGACCCTGTGTGCTCCATCTGCTGTGCCACATTGCTGATCTCAGTAAACCCCAAATCCTCCATGGATTTACCTGTCCATGGGAAGTTCCGGAGAAGGGAGTCTGTGCAGATACTTAGTACTTACCCGCTAAGTCCCTGGGAAGAATTTTGTGTATTCCTCTGGTGCATCAGAAGAGTTTTTCCTGATGTCATCCAAAAGCTTCTTGTCAGAGGAGATGTCTCTGTATAGGACTTTCCTGAGTAAAGGACATTGAAGTGAAGAAACCGCAGCCCTTCTAGACAGGTCTGCTGCTTGAGTTTTGTTTGATTGGCTTTGTCTTTTTTTGAGACAGGGTTTCCTTCCCATGCTGGCTTAGAATTTGGTGACCTTCCTGCCTCAGCTTCTTAAGTGCTGGAATTCCTAAGTGTACCAGCATACTTGGATTCCTGTTGGGTTTTAATCTTTTCTGAATTAGAAGTTTTATTGTGAGCTGCCCTTTGAGGTGATTGGCTTCACATTGCAAATCTCCTGTTTCCCTTTTACTTTTCACCATGAACTTGTAAGTTTATCTGTAGTGCTATAGGTTTCCTTTGGGAAAATAGGAGCCATGTCATTTTCCACATACTTTCCTATTTATTCTTTTGAGATCCTAAAAGTCTTTGTCCTGCTTGAAAAACCATTGCCCTATGACTTGTGAATAGCAGTGTGTTTCACGTGTACTGATTTGGCATCATCTTGGGCAAGAGTGACAGTTATGGCCATTTCAAGGATATTTTAGATTTTGAAATGACTTGGGAAAATTGGAAAAATTCCAAAAGATAAAGAATCTCTACTACTAGAAATAAATGTGGAGTAATTTACGTGGTAAAAATAAACTACATATGTTAGTTGCTTCTAACTTCTCCCTGGCACTGTCAGCATGTCCTCTAGTGGTAGAAGCTTTGTCCAGCTCAGCTGTATCCTGAGTGCTTGGCTAACAGTTGTGTGAATGAAGAAATAAAGGATTATAAGAAATGGAAGGGTTGGGAAAGATCAGAGAAAAATACCTGATATTCCAGTAGGTTACTATAGATCCAAGCTGGTCACCAGTGAGTGCCAAAGCTGCAGTTATGATGGTAGCTAGCATATTCAGTGTGGACTGGTGAAAGAATATCAGTTGATGGTTTTCCTATTACCTCTTTATCTTTTATAGTTTACTCACCTTTTTCCTCTTTCTTGCTTGCTTTCCTTCTTTTCTTCCCTCCTTTCCTTATCTTCCGTTCCCTTCCCTTTCCTTTTTTTTCCCCTCTTATTTCCCCTGTCCCTTTTTAGGTAGCCAGAGTGTCCTGTAGTCCAGATAATTGAACTTCTGATCTTTCTGCAGCCAATTCCTAAATGCTGAGATTACAGGATATACAGTCACACCCAGCTCTCCCTTTTCCCTTTAATTTTTTTTTTTTGTACCATGTTGTTTGCCTTTGTCAAGGTTTATGGTAGCCTCTATGTTGTAGCATCTTTCTACTACATGACAGTCACATACTCCAATCCCAAATTGTGATTAAAAATGTCACCAGGTAAATATATGTTGGGAGCCAGAGTGCCCCCTGTGGAGAACTAGTTTTAGATTGTTTCTTGTCCATTAGAAACTTAGAATTGAAAAGCTTATAAAAGTCTTATTTCAATGTATGGTAAGATTATTTAAGATATGTTTTTTTATCAGATTGTTAATTATATTTTATTTCCTCTTTTAAAGTTTTCATATTTAAGCACAGATATTTTGAAGCAAGTTTGGCAAACAGCCACAGTAATGCTTAAACAGCTAGAAAATGAGGGCTAAGGTTATATGTAATTTGTTGCCTTTTTTTTTTTTTTATACTAACATAGCATTCAGTAAGACCTGAGTGCAACTTCAGCACCAATAAAGATTGCATGTGGTGGCATTTACCTATAATTCTATCACTCAGGAGGTGGAGGCAGAAGGATCAAAAGTTCAAAGTCATCACTGGCTATATAGCAAGTTTTAGCCAGCCTGGCATGCATATGAAACTGTCTCAAAAGAAAAGAAAAGGAAGATTTTTCACAGAGGGAATATGTTTGGGAATTTCCTTCCCTGGACGGTTTTTAAAAAAGGAATAGATTATCTTACATCATTTGTCTGAGGTAGTTTACTTTGGCCTAGATTAATTTCCAGGATCTCTTTCTTCTGTTCTTTACACTAACATCTGTTGTCAAAAAGTTAGTTAACCCATGGCTGATGAGATGGTCCAGTGGTCAAATTTGCTTGCCACAAGACTGATGACCCGAGTTCCCATCCCCTGGGTCCACATGCTGGAAAGAGCTGACTTCTGCAATTTATCCTCTGACCTCCATACATGCATTGGGGCATATGTACACCAACACACATACACACACACTTTTTTTTGAAAAAAGAAGCCAGGAGATAGTGATGCACACCTTTAATTCCAGTACTCGGAAGGCAGAAGTGGGTGAATCTTTGTAAGTTTGAGGCTAGCCTAGAGCAAGTTCCAGAATAGCCAAGGCTACACAGAGATAAACCCTGTCTCAAAAAAAGAAAGAAAAGATAGTTAGTTGAGCCAGTTTTATCTTTCTAAAAGGTGAAACATGGTCCTTTTCAATGAAGAAACGGTCTATCAATTCTAGGCATATTTCAATCCTTGCATGAGTATTCCTCTCATACTGTTTTTGAAATAAGAGGAAATTGAGCCCAACATTAATTCAGCAAGACAGAAACAGCAGTAACATTTCTATTGTTAAAAAGGAAAAAAAGAATAGAGGCTGGAGAGATGGCTTATTGAATGTTGTTATAGAAAACCTGGGTTCAGTCCCAGTTCCCATGTAGCTACAACTCCAACTTCAGGGGATTGGGTGACTTCTTCTGACTTCTGTGGACACCTACACACACACACATACATACACACATACACACACACATACATACATACATACACACACACACATACATACATACATACACACACACGTATGCATGCACAAATTTAAAATTTTTCTAAATCTTTTAAGTTAAAAATAAAAGTAGAACTCTGTAAGCCTAGAAAAAGCAACGAGTACAAGCTACATATAATATCATGGACCAATTCCTAATTAGCAAGAAGATGTGAAATGTGTGAGGTGCTGGAAAAAATGTAAGACTGAAGAGATTGTAATGGAGACCAGCTGAAGGTACATGCTGTGCCTCCCTTTCCAGAAAAGCCCTGACACTACTTCTTTGGTTTAGGTCTTCTTTAAGCCTGGGGTTCATGTTGTATCTGTATATACTTGAACGCTTACTGTGTGCAAGGCAAATCTGCTTACTCTTGACACCAACTGGTTTTAATGAGATTAAATGCCAATATTTTTTTTTAATGCAAAGGGTAAGTAGAAGGCCTCCAGAGTAAACAAGTCAGGAGATTTTGTACACTTCAGTCTTCTAGCAGTGGTTTAAATAGATTATGGCTGACAGTCATTCTAGTTTCTTTGTTATATAGCAGTATGATGTTTTCTCTCATCTCTATCCTGTGACATGGTTTAAGTAAAAAAAAAAATGCTTCTGTGTTGTTCTAAGTTTTTAGAGAATTAAGAAGTTGAGAGTCAAATTAGGATGCCTGGTTCTTCTCTGTAGAGAATGTTGTCTAGCCCAGCTATATCCTCAGTGTCTGAGGGGTTGGGCCTGTCCTACTAGTCACTGTATGAGGCATTCTTGAGTCTGGTTCCCAGTGTTGTCTGAAAGATTGGTCTTTCGAAACTGCCATTCAAAATGAGACAGTGTGTCTCTAGAGATCACATTAGCCATGTAAGTCAGTGAAGTGCATGCTCTGAAAGTTATCTGTCTTAGGTTTGAAGGAATAGGAACTGAGTCCTCTTGGACTCTGGAAGAGCAGTCAGTCAGGGTTGTCTGAAGGCTTCTGATAGATAGAAGATGTTTTTCCAGTGAGAAGCAGATCAGACCCGCACTTGTCCTCAGCTAAGAGAGTTCAGAAGCTGGCAACCTATAGACTCTTGAATTGTGACTACTGGAAAATTTTGTTTCCTATTATTGCCCTGGTTGAAGTTACTCACTTTAGTTTGTGCTTTCTTTCCTGACCATTTTATTTGTACCAAGGTCTTGGAATTTAAAAATCAGTATATTTATTTTAGATTTTGAGTTCTTTAAAAATGAAATATTTTGATTTTAATATATCTGTAAAATTACAAATATCTTTAAATACCAAACTCAAAAGTATTCATGATAGAGGATTTTTTGGTATTATATAATGTTCATTGTCAAATATTTAGAAAACTTAACAAAAATAAAAAATAAAAAGTAACTCATATTTGTGTTTTGTTTTTTTGTTTTCCTGATACTATGTAGTTCTGGCTGTCCTGGAACTCACTGTGTAGATCAGACTGGCCTCAAACTCACAGAGATCTGTCTGCCTCTGCCTCCTTAGTGCTGGGAATAAAGGCACAAGTCGCTACATCTATCTAAATACTCATTCTTTTTTTCTTTTCTTTTTTTTTAAGTACTCATATTCTTAATAACCAGCAGTAGCTGGATATTAAGTTCAG
This sequence comes from Dicrostonyx torquatus, assembly GCA_028555095.1. NCBI lineage: Eukaryota > Metazoa > Chordata > Mammalia > Rodentia > Cricetidae > Dicrostonyx > Dicrostonyx torquatus. The sequence continues at coordinate 1,434,097 of JAQHUG010000288.1, forward strand.
TGTACATTTTAGGGTCATTATTTTGGTGTGTATGTATGAAGGTAATCATATTAAACTGTTTTACAATTATTCACTGGATGTGTGTTTTCCCTCACATGACTACAAAATCAATAGCAGCTTTACAGGCAGTGCTGCTGGAGATGCTTTTTGTTGTTGGTGGGTTTTTTTTCCATTTGTTTATTTGTCTCACACTGTAGCCAGCTGTTCTTGAACTTCATAGCTAGCTGAGGCAAGCCCTGAACTCAACTAGCCTATCAACTCTCCAGGTGCTGGATACTGCCGCACCTGGACTCCAGGTGTCTGAGTGGTTAAGATGCTTCTGACAGTTTCTTTGTTTCTCCTCTTCCCCTTTTATTGTTGTTACTCATGTTCTTTCTTCTTTTAAATTTTATAATTTTTTTCATAAGTAACATCCAAAAATTCTTACTAAACACAAAACTATAGCTAAGGTTAAAATTTCTGTCAACTCTGTACCAACTCACCCCAACCTTCATACTGTACTCTCCTGTGGACATTGGGTTATATGTACCTCAAAGCCTTTTTGTATCCTTATATATGTATTTGTAAAAACAAAATTTTATGGGCTTCACCTCCATTTTTGTTTATTTGTTTTGTTTCTAGACAGGGTCTCACTATATAATAGCTCAGGCTAGCCTCAAACTCAACTATCATCTTTAACCCTTGCCTTCTCAGTCCTAACATTATAGACATGTGCCATCATGTACAGCTTTGGGTTTTGCATTCATGTGTGCATGCACACACACATATGCACTTAAAAATACAGAAATAATACACTATTATTATGTCAGTTTTAGTATAATTTAGTATAAATTTTGTGATAATTTTATGTAGATAAGGAGTAAAGATATTTTTCAAAGAAAAAGACTACTTATAGTTTGAAACCAAAATCAAAAAGGAGTTTGGTTAAAAATCTGGGAAGCAGAAGTCTAATTATTTAATCCTGGAAAGGTGACCTTTTAGTTGTTTGTTTGAGACAGATTTCTCTGTTATAGTCCTAGCTGTTCTGTAACTCACTGTGTAGACCAGGATGGCCTCAAACTCACAGAGATTTTTCTCCCTCTGGAAAGATGACCTATTTTTATTTTTTTATTTTTTTCGAGGTAGGGTTTCTCATTAGCTTTGGAGCCTGTCCTGTCTTTAGATCAGGCTGGCCTCGAAGTCACAGAGATCTGTCTGCCTCTGCATCCCAAGTGCTGGGACTAAAGGTGTTTGCTGCCATGCCTGGCCCCAGTTTCTTTTTTTAAGGCAGGGTCATGCCAGGCAGTGTGGCAAGCAGAGGCAGACAGAGCTCTGTGAGTTCGAAGTCAGCCTGGTCTACAGAAGGAGTTCCAGGACAAGTTTCAAAGCTACAGAGAAACTCTGTCTTGAAGTGAGGGTGAGGGAGCCGGAGTCTCATTCAGTAGCCCTAACTGGGCTAGAACTTGCTCTGTAGAGAAGACCAACCTCAAACTCACAGAGATATGCTTGTCTATGCCTCTTGAGTTCTGGAAAAGCCATATTCTCTTATATTTGATGTGAGAAACTAATTTATATTCTTACCCCTGATTATTTTAATTATGTAATTATGTTGTGCTTATCAAAGGGAGGTTTTTTTTTTTTTTTTAAAGTCTGAAAAAGAGAATGTGAACATTTGACCTGTACTCATATCAGACTTTAGTCTGACCCATGGAGTGTTAATGGATCTGTTTCGGTTCCTACCCCAGGGAAGAGGCTTCCTCAGACACATGTCCCATGTGACACTTCTGTCCTGTCATTCTGCTGGCTCTCTACTGCCTTTCAACACGAAGACACATGGTCTTGAAACTTGCCCAGTATGGCTGCTTTTTCATGCAGAGTGAACTCTGCTCTTGTAATAAGAAGTACTAGCCCCCTCCTCACTTCCATCCAGAGAGAGTGCTGCACAGTGTCAGGTTTTAAAATGAAACCTTTGTTACAGCCCATGGGGAAAAATGGATCCGATCCAGCCACAAACATCACTCCCTGCCATTCCTAGTCTATCAAGAGTCTTAGCAGCTCTGAAGTTTTTTAGAGGGAAAATCTTTTTGCTTTGTTTTGCTTTGCTTTGCTTTGATTTGGGGCATGGGGGTGGTGCGGGAAGCAAATGCATGGCATGTTTTGTGCCAGTGAAAATGAGGACAGTTGAGCAGAGGCACACTGGAATGTAAACTGTGATTGACCCGTAGCTGTGGCATGACTTCTGGGCACCAGCAGGTCAGCAGTACAAGTTACCATCCAAAAACAAGGTATAAAAGTTGCCAAAATTCCATAAAGCTCTGGGGTTTTCTTATCTGGGGAGGTTGCTATTCAATGATAAAGACTATGGTTGGAGTGAAAGTCACACCACCTTTCTCCAGGATTTGAGAAGGGTTGCCTGCCTTGGCTTTCCAGAAGCTGTTTATTAATCCAGACTAAAGCTGTTCCCAACTGCACCATCAGTGCACCACAAGCAATTTGATGGCGGGCGTGGGGGGTTGGGGGGTTAAAAGATGCTTTGCTGACCACGAATTGTTCAGCATAGCCCTAAGGCCTGTGTGCCTGGTTTCTCTCTCTAGCACCAAGTTTGAGTTTGCTTTTTATTTCAGAGGATTTCAGCTGTGGTTTACTCCTGTTGCCAAAGGAGCTCCAGGCATGCACCACTGTTTAGGATCCAGTGGCCACATTTGGCAAGCAATGGTTTGAATGACCTCTCCTTTGGAGCTCTAGGTCACTGGCTGGATTTCTGCTTCCCTACATTACAGGCTCTTCCTGTATTGGGAGTGGCAGTTGGCCAGGGCATTGTATTTCCACTGGCCTGAAAACATGCAGACCCTAATGAGCAGAGGCTTGTGAGAGGGAGGATAGCAGCACAGGAAAGGCTGGAAGTAGACCATTGGGAGTCCTAGGTTTGGGGCTCCTCAAGGGAAAGTTTGGGATCAATGGGTGGGCAGTGAATGTGATAACACCTAAGAAGGCAGGGCTCTGTCTGAGTTCTTTTCTTTCTTCTTTTTGTTTTTAAATTTTAGACAAGCTCTTGCTGTGTATTGTAGACTGTCTTTGAACTTCAGATCCTCCCACCTCAGCCGCTCAAGCACTGGGTTTATAGGCATGAGCCACCACCATGTCCTGTTTCTAAAGTGAATCTTTCAGTAAAGAATCTTTTACATCTAACTTCCAACTTTTGCCCGGCGATCTTGTTTGCTTCCAATTTCCAGGAGGATCTATATATGTTTTTCTTTGGGTTCACCTTGCTATTTAGCTTCTCTAGGCTTGTGAGCCATAAGCTTAATGTTCTTTATTTATGGCTAGAGTCCACTAATGAGTGAGTACATACCATAATCCTCTTTTTGGGTCTGAGTTATCTCACTAAGGATAGTTTTCTATTTCCATACATTTGCATGCAAAATTCAAGATGTCATTGTTTTTTACTGCTGAGTAGTATTCTAATGTGTATATATTCCATACTTTCTTGATCCATTCTTCCATTGAGGGGCACTTAGGTTGTTTCCAGGTTCTGGAAAAAAAAAAGAATCTTTTACATGATGAGACTCCTTTTATAGGGTACAGTTTTCATATCTGAGACTTTTAGGGAAGGTATAGGTATTACAGGCTAAAGGAAATTTGTTCATTATTTAGAACCCTGTTTCAAAGAGAAACTCTTTTTTTTGTTGTTTTGTTTTTATTGTTGTTGTTATTTTTGTTTTTTTGAGACAGGGTTTTTCTGTAGCTTTGGAGCCTGTCCTGGAACTAGCTCTTGTAGACCAGGCTGGTCTCGAACTCACAGAGATCCACCTACCTCTGCCTCTTAAGTGTTGGGATTAAAAGCGTGTGCCACCACCGCCCGGCTGTCAAAGAGAAATTCTTATGTCAGTTTGACTCCATTTAATATTGTAGGTTAAAAAATAGCATGTCAAAGTGTTATAGCCATTTATCCACTAATTGAGTTGTTTTCATCCCTAAACTTTGAACACTTTGTTCTCTTTTTTCTTCTAAAACTGTAGGATACCAGGAAGCTTTTGTAAGAGTGGCAAAGAAACTTCTTAAGCATTAGTTCTCTGCTTGGGGAAGGAGGCATCGTTTTTCCAGGTGCTTTTAAGGATATGCCTCAATAATGGACTCTATATCTGTAGGATGGAGACATTCCCTGCAGTGGCTGAGAAGGTCCTTAAGGAGTTCCAAGTGTTGCTGCAACATAGCCCATCTCCTATTGGCAGTACCCGTATGCTGCAGCTTATGACCATCAACATGTTTGCTGTACATAACTCCCAATTGAAAGGTAAGGAAAATCAGTTTCTCCTTCTAAACAGAGTTGAATTTAATATCTTTTCTATGTACCTAATCACTTCCCCTGCACTCAAACACACACACATACACCCACACATCCCCACTATTGCTTTTTAAGTGTTAAGTCTCTGAATTCTGTTAGACTCTGGTGCTTGGGTGGGATAAAAGGAGATATTTATGACTATAAAGTTTAATTTAAAAATCTAGAGATACTTTTGCACATCTGGCCATGTTAATGGCAGCAACAAGGCCTTTTAAAGGCTGCAGACCCAGTTTTTTCCCAAGGGAGAGACATTGCTGAAATGTTTCATTCCGAAGACCGTATGCTTGGCAGGGATTGGGAATTGCTGTTTCTGGACTCATGTACCCTGTTTGTTCAATATGGAAAAGTCTAGTTCCCTATGGGATATCCCTTGTGGGACCCTGCCAGAGAGTAAGAACAGAGAATTGATGAGCTTTGGTGACTCAAATCTGGAAGCACAAAACCTACCAGGCTCAGATTTTGGCTAGTGTACTGGTATGCATTTTGAAGTGTTTTTCTGAACGCTTGGTTCTCTCTCTCTCTCTCTCTCTCTCTCTCTCTCTCTCTCTCTCTCTCTCTCTCTCTCTCTCTCCTGTGTGTGTGTGTGTTGGGGGGTGTGGGGAGGAGGAGGGAAGGGGAGATTGGTATGGTTTTTAAATGTTCTGATGACTATGTCATGTTCGAAGGATATATCTAAGATTCCTTCCCCTCTCTGTACCTCACTTAGGTAAGGTTGATGTTGTTTGACTTGATATAAATATGTAGTATGAGTGACATTATTTTGTGTTTCTGCACAACGTGTTGCCAAGGATGTTTGGTCAGATTCTTTTTTTTTTGGTTTTTCGAGATGGGGTTTCTCTGCAGCTTTGGAGTCAGTCCTGGAACTAGCTCTTGTAGACCAGGCTGGTCTCCAACTCACAGAGATCCGCCTGCCTCTGCCTCCCGAGTGCTGGGATTAAAGGCATGTGCCACCACTGCCCGACTTGTTCAGATTCTTATCTGTAATGCCAGGAAGTAGGAATTGCCCCATGGAGACTGTGTTATCAAGTAGATCTAATGTTTCTAAACAGTGCCACTGCTCTTTGGTTGTACCTTTTCTCAGAGACCTCTCCTCTCATCCTGCAGTCTGTCTGTTTCCCTTCTTGTCTGTATTAGGATTTTTGCTCAACTTGCTGCTAGTAGGTAACTTCCCTGATGAGTGAGTATACCTCATTTTCCCTAAAGACAGGGATTCTCCTGGTTGGGTTTTTTTTTTTTTTTTTTTTTTTTT
>JAQHUG010000288.1:1447742-1474708 GCA_028555095.1 Dicrostonyx torquatus
TTTCTCTGCAGCTTTGGAGTCCGTCCTGGAACTAGCTCTTGTAGACCAGGCTGGTCTCCAACTCACAGAGATCTGCCTGCCTCTGCCTCCCGAGTGCTGGGATTAAAGGCGTGCGCCACCACCGCCTGGCTCTTACCTTCTTTTGAATAGATTTGTTTTTGTTTTTCATTTCATAAGCCCTCCTCTCAAAGTTTCTTTTCCTTTTTTTTTTGATTATGCTAGTATCTATACTAAATATAGTTACCTTCTCAGGAATAAAAATCATAATTTTCCTATTCTCCTTAACAAAGCAAGGACCACAGAACACTGAAATTCTGCTCACTTGTTTGCTTTTGCATATTCTATTTTTTTCACTTTCAAACTCTGTAAGACAAGTTCTTTGTTGTTTGTTTCCTTGTTGAGACAATACCTTTCTCTGCAGCCCTAGTTATATTCAAACTTGTTATCCTCCTGCATCAGTTTCACAAGTTCCAGAATTACAGGTAGGTTCTACAACCATATTTTTTCCCTTTCATGATCTTCCTGTTTTTTTTTTCCATCTGTATTCTTTTAAATTTATTAATGAAGATCTTTGATGAGAAACTTTTCTTTTTTAATCTGTGCATGTGTGTGTGCATGCAAGTGTATATTACTGTGTGTGAATTTGTGGAAGTCAGAAGTTGATGATAGATTTCTCTCTCTATCACTCTCCACCATATTTTTTGAGACAGGTTCTCAATGATCCTGGAGCTTGCTGTTTTATTTAGACTGGTTGCTCAGGTAGCCCCTCTCCTCCCCTAGGGTTGTGATTACAGACAACTGCTGCTCTACCCAGATACTGCAGATACAAACTCTGATTCTCAGCCCCACTGAACCATTTCCCCAACCTAAAAACATTGTCTTTTATTTTTCTGGGAAAAGACTTTGTTTTATCTTATTTCCTAAAAAGTTGTGTTTGTTGGTAACAGAATTCTAAGTTTTCTATAGCCGTTTAAGAATTGTTACAGAATTCCCACTATTGCTAAGTAAGGTCAACTATCTGTTCCTTTTTTTTTTTTTTTTTTTTGGTTTTTCGAGACAGGGTTTCTCTGTGGCTTTGGAGCCTGCACTGGAACTAGCTCTTGTAGACCAGGCTGGTNTTTAGTTTTAGTTTTTCAAGACAGGGTTTCTCTGTGGCTTTGGAGCCCTGCGCTGGAGCTAGCTCTTGTAGACCAGGCTGGTCTCGAACTCACAAAGATCCCAGGCCTAAATTTTTTGATAGAAATACATAAAGGCTGATTTTGAGAGAAAAAAAATTATGAAGTCTAAATTTATAGTTAATATGACAACTATATGTTATATGCTATATTTTGATCATATTCAGCCCCATTTTTCCTAATTCCATTCCCTACACAGTCACAAATCTCCACAGTCACAAATAGAGATTTGTGACTTGAACATTCCACTGACACATATTCTCTGCGCTTTGACCAGCTGTAGGTTTCTATGTTACCCTCCAGTGCACAAAGAAACTTCTTAATTAGATCTGAACTAATATATATCTTTAGATATAGACATAAGAATTTAGTGGGCAGTTTAATATTATGTTCATTTAGCTGTAATTTCCCCAGCCATGGGTTATTACCAGATTTACAGTATCAGGCATGTGTTTCCTCCTGTAGAATGGCCTTTAAGTCGAATCATAAAGTGATTGATTACCCCTATATCATTCCTGCCACTATTGTACCAATGGACATATCTTGCCATGGCTCTTTTATTATAGTTCACAAGGTTTGTGACTGGTTCAAACCACCCCCCCACACACACACACACAGCAGACTGTATAACACCTTCCAATATCATAAAAGCAGTTAGCAGGAAGGGAGCTTTCTAGTCAGTACCAACTTTATTTCTCCATGTCCTGTGGCTAGTCTTTAGCAACAGGGCCTCACCGGTTCAGTTCTGGTGACCAAACAAGAGCAATGGCAATAGCCTAAATTATTTTAGGGGTCTCCAGGACACCTGTGACCAACTCAAGGGGATCCCACACCTGACACTGGGTTTTGAATTTGGCAACCTATGTTTTCTGGAATGAACATAATATGCTATATAGGGTAGCTCTAGTTCAACTGCTTTATTTGGATTGGGGGGACGGAGGGAGAGAGGGGAAATAAATGAATATGAATGTGTTTCCATGTGTCTTTTTCAATTATTCTTAGTGTTAGTTATTCCTCCCCAGCTCTATTCCTCACCCTACTCTTCCATTCCTACCCCAACTTAAACCTCCCTCCCCATTATTTCTTCTTTCCCCTTCTTAATCACTGGTATTCTATTATCTTCCCTCCTTTAAGATCTTTTTTTTTTCCCCTCTTCATCAGTGGTTCCTTTCTAGTGTCCTGGATTCTTTAGGTACTTCCAAATTAAACACACAAATATAAAAATGCAAAGCTAAGATCCATATGTGAGTGAGAACATGCAACATTTGTCTTTCTGGGTCTGGGTTTCCTCACTGAATATATGTTTCAAAGCTCTATTAATTTACTGGGAAACTTTGTAATTTTGTTTTTCCTTACAGCTGAATAAAATAACATTGTATCTAGGTACCATCAACTCATCAACTGATGAGCATCTAAGTTACTTCCATATCCTAACTATTATGAATAGAACAGTGATGAATATGGATGAGAATATGTCTCTGTAGTGGAAGAAGAGTCCTTTGAGTATATGCCTAGGAGTGATATACCTGGGTTATATGGTAGATCTATTTGTAGTTTTTTGATGAACTTCCCACACTGGTTTGGCTGTATCAGTTTCCACTCTCACTAACAGTGCATTCATTAGGTTCCCTATTTCCCACATCTCTGCCAACATTGGATATTTTTTATTTTGTTTTTGAGACAGGATCTCACTGTATTATCCTGGCTGGCCTGGAACTCACTGTGTAGACCAGGCAGACCTTGGACTCACAGAGTTCCTGTCTCTGCTTCTTGAGTGCTGAGATTAAAGGTGTGGGTTGCCATGCTCAACTAATATTATTTTCCTTTTCTTAAGATTTAGTTTTATTAGCCGGGCGGTGGTGGCGCACGCCTTTAATCCCAGCACTCGGGAGGCAGAGGCAGGTGGATCTCTGTGAGTTCGAGACCAGCCTAGTCTACAAGAGCTAGTTCCAGGACAGGCTCCAAAGCTACAGAGAAACCCTGTCTTGAAAAACAAACAAACAAAAACAAAATAAAGATTTAGTTTTATTTTATGCGTGTGGGTGTTTTGCCTGTATGTATGTATGTCTGTGTACCACATGTCTGCAGTGCAAAGGAGACCAGAAGAGGGCTTTGAATCCTCTAAAACAGAAATTAGCTGTGATGTGTGTGCTGAGGACTGAACCCAGGTCCTCTGTAAGAGCAGAACCATCTCTCCAGTCCCATCTTTCATTTTCTTATTAGCCATTCTGACTAGAGTAAGATGAAATCTTAAAATAGTTTTAATTTGCATTTCCAAGTTTACTATGGATCGTGAACACTTGTAAAAATATTTGTTAGCACCAAGCATGGTTAATATATATGCCCATATATATTTTAAGATAATGCACATTTTTTTCATCCTATGTAATTCTTGTTGAGTCCATCCTGTTCATTTCTTCCTCTGGCCCTAGGAAACCACTGATTTGCTTTCTATTGCTGTATTTACCTCTTGTCTTTTCTAGAGTTTCATGTGTATAGAATCATTTACTGTTTACTTTTTTGTGTCAGGCTTAGTAAAAGATATATATTTAATTTTATTAAGAAACTGCTTCTGTTTTTCTTGGTGGTTAGATACTTAACGTTCTTGCCATAGGCATTGAGGGTTCAGCTTTATAAATTTGCCAACAGTGGCCGGGCAGTGGTGGCGCACACCTTTAATCCCAGCACTGGGGAGGTAGAGGCAGGTGGATCTCTGTGAGTTTGAGGCCAGCTTGATCTACAAGAGCGAGTTCTAGGATAGGCTCCAAAGCTACAGAGAAACCCTGTCTCGAAAAAAACCAAAAAAAAAAAAAAAAAACCAAAAAACCCAAAACTTTTCCATTTAGCTCTTTCCCCAGCCTCTCTCTCTCTCACCTTTTTTTTTTTTTTTTTTCTTTTTTTTTTTTTTTTTGGTTTTTCGAGACAGGGTTTCTCTGTGGCTTTGGAGCCTGCACTGGAACTAGCTCTTGTAGACCAGGCTGGTCTCGAACTCACAGAGATCCGCCTGCCTCTGCCTCCCGAGTGCTGGGATTAAAGGCGTGCGCCACCACTGCCCGGCTCTATCTGTTCCTTTATTTATTTTTTATATTTATTTATTTATGGTTTTTTTGAGACAGGATTTCTTAGTAGCTATGGAGCCAGTCCTGGAACTTGCTCTGTAGACCAGGCTGGCCTCAAAACTCACAGAGATTCGCCTCCCTCTGCCTCTCAAGTGTTGGAATGAAAAGCATGCAGCACCATCACCCACTTATTTCTTTTTTAAAAGTAACCCCCACTTCTGTGCTTTTCATGTTTAAAGAAAAAAAATTAGGCTAGTGAAATGACTCAGAGGTAAAGGTGCTTGCTGCCAAATCTCGTATGGTAGAAGGAGAGAACCAACTCCTGCAGGTTGTCCTCTGATCTCCACAAATGTGCCATGGCATGTACATTCTGTTCAAAATAAATAAAGTAAAACAAAGAAACAAAAATACCAAAAGACTTTGGTTTTAGTGGTTTGTCTAGGTTTGGGTTTTATTTTCTTGCTGGGAATTTGATGGGTTTTCTTGTGTCTTTAGACTTTTTTTTTGTCCTGCCGGTCTTACGATATTCTTAGCTTCCCCACCTCCACTCTAATTCTGCATCTTCTATGCTTTCTCTGATTGGACATATTTTAGACTTCCAAAGTCTTTGATGCTTCCTAAGCCTCTGTTTCATATTTCTCTTCTCTTCTCTTCTCTTCTCTTCTCTTCTCTTCTCTTCTCTTCTCTTCTCTTCTCTTCTCTTCTCTTCCTTTCTCTTCTCTCTCTCTTTCTCTGCTGCATTCCAGATAATTTCCTTAACTCTTTTTTTCTAGTTCACCAAACTTTCCCTTAACTATGTTTAATGTGCTATTAAATATGTGCCATTGAGAATTTAAGTTTTTATACATATATTTTTATTTTCATATAATACATATATTATGGTGTTTTTTCAAGCAGGGTTTCTCTGTTAGCTCTGACTATCCTGGAACTTGCTCTGTAGAGCAGGCTGCCTTCCAAGTGCTGCTGGGATTAAAGGTATGCATGCACCACTATACCTAGTCATTACCAGTGTTTCCTTGGAAGTACTTTTTCTTGTATTATTAAGAGAGTGGTTCTGGGTAATTATTTTACCATAGAAAATGCTTCCAGGTGGTGGTGGCACATGCCTTTAATCCTAGCACTTGGGAGGCAGAGGCAGACGATCTACAGAGGTAGCCTGGTCTACAGAGCTAATTCTAGGACAGGCTCCAAAGCTACAGAAAAGCCCTGTCACAAAAAAAAAAAAAAAAAGGAAAAAAGGATGTGCCCCACACTTATGGCCTGTAATAGTTGTAATACTTGGGAGGTAGAAACAGGAGGATCAAGGTTCCTTTTTACTTTTCTTTCTTTTTTACTTTTTTTTTAATCATACGTTCTAACTGTAGTGCAAGCTGGTCTCAAACTCACTCAGCTTCCTGAGTAAGAGGCACGAATCCCACACCTAGTTCTTTTTGTTTAACATCAGTCTTAAGCTTCTGTGTCTTCAGCTATAACATTGGCAGTTTGGCAGGAGCACTCATATCCAGAGGGACAAGGGCATGTAGATTCCTCCATTTTTTTCTTGTCTCTGCACATTTATATTCTTGTTTTTTGGGCAGATGAAATTATCAGGGTTATAATTTTCATTTTTTTCCCCCAGAGGTGTTTGGTGTAGAGGATACTTGCTCTGAGAGCTAATTGGGTGAGGAAAAAGGTACCGGAAAGCAAAGGAGAAGCCTGCAGCTGAAGTGATGGATATCATTTATTGCCAAGAGAGTGTGAGCTAGTGATCTGGAAAAGAGGGCTCTTTTGTTTCAGCCACATTACATTGCATATCTGGTAAACTCTTTTGGCCCATAAAATCCTTTCCATTAGTCAGGGTACTCTTTGCTTTTGTTCTTGACTTCTGCTGTTCTTAGAGCCTTTTGGTTGCTTACATGTCTCAGTTCCCTTTTCAGAAGGCAGACAGTCAAATGTTTTGGAATGTATTTACAGTAATTGGAGCTTTTTAGCTTAGTTAAGTTCTTCAGATCTAAGATTCCCATTTTAAAGCTTAATTTCAGAAAATACCCCAGTGATCCCTTGCCCCAAGTGCCAGCACCAGATGCAGCAGTTGACACGCTGCTGGGAGTCCAACTGCTGGGCAGCTTTCTAAAATCCAGACACGTGCTATTCACACTTTGGCTTCTGAGGGAAGGAGCAGTGGTTGAAAGAGAGGAGGGACTGCCAGGGGACTGGGGGTGGGGGGAAAGATCACATAATGCCTGCCCAAGGCTGAAGGCTGTGTCAGCTTTCTTCCTCTCTTCTCCAGCTGGCATTGGTAGGACAGAGTAAATCACCGTAGAGTGATTATGAGCTGAACTCGCTGGAGACTTCTATGAGACACATCTGTGACATCACCTTGTTATCACTGTCTGTTCTGCATAACCTCTTTTCACCTCTCCCCTGAGAGAGGGTGATGCCCAAAATTCATGTCAGGGCACTGAGCACAGGGAAATGTTTGGTAACCGTTATTTTTGAGATGCCTGCTGAGAGTACACACTCAGGCCATTGCCACATTCTTCAAGACTCCTCAGTGGAAGAAAAAAACCTTTGCAGACATGGCCTGGTTATCCATTGTGGTGATGCTCACCTTTAATTCCAGCACTTGGGACAAAGAGGCAGGAGGATCTTTGTGAGTTCAAGACCAGCCTGGTCTACAAAATGAGTTCCTGGACAGCCAGGATTCTTTTACAGAGAAAACCTGTCTCAAAAAGCAAAAAAAAAAAAAAAAAAGAAAAAAGAAAAAAAGGTATAAAAAATCTCTAAGTCATTTCTCATTGTTCTAGTGTTCCCGTTGCTCACTTTTAAAAATCATTTTATGTGTATGGTTGTTTTGCCTGCATGCATGTCATGTACCATGTACATGCCTGCCTGCTACCCTTAGCATCCATAAGAGGGTGTCAGATCCCCTGAAACTGGAATTATAGATGGTTGTGAACTGCTATGCAAGTGTTAGGGATCAATCCAGGTCCTCTGAAAGAACAGTTCGTGATCTTACCAGCTGAGTCATCTCTCCAGTCACTAAAAATTTCTATTGTATTTTAGTATATATTTATACATGTGTGCATGCACATGCTCATATGCACTATGGTGCTTATGGAGGAAAGAAAACAACTTGTAATGCCGGGCAGTGGTGGTGCATGCCTTTAATCCTAGCACTCGGGAGGCAGAGGCAGGTGGATCTCTGTGAGTTCGAGGCCAGCCTGGTCTACAAGAGCTAGTTCCAGGACAGGCTCCAAAGCTACAGCGCAACCTTTTCTCGTAGAAACCAAAAAACAAACAAACAAACAAGCAAACAAAACAACTTGTAGGAGTCAGTTCTCTCCTACCATGTGGGTTCAAGGGAGAAAACTTTGATCCTTAGGCTTGGTCCCACGCACCTCTCTCCAAGCCCCAGTCAACATTACTGGCCCTCCTCTCTTCCTTCTAAACACATGTGCACATATATACTTATATACAAAAACCTCTTATTTATCAAGCCGTGATTCCTTTAAAAATATCAGATATTCAGCCTGATCTACAAGAGCTAGTTCTAGGTCAGGCTCCAAAGCTTCAGAGAAACCCTGTCTCGGAAAAAAAAAAACAATCAGGCATTCCTTTAAAGTCATGTCTTCTGTTCAAAATCTCTACAAGCTTTCTATTTTGTTTATAGTAGTAGCCTATTTACGAGGACTTCCTGTAAGAACTTCACTTCTGACTGTACATTTTTTAACCTTTTTCACTTGCATTTTCTCCCATCTTATTTACTCTAGCCATATTGAACTTCTTGCAGGTCCTCTGATAAGTGGGAGACTTTTAGACCTGCAGACTTTTTCATTACCTGTTTTCACTACTTGGAATGTTATGTCCAGCTGTGTAGTGCATTTCTCATCTTCTGTAGTTAGTTTGATATAAAACTGGCTCCCACCATTCTATCAACACTGTTGTTTTCTGCTTCGACACTGCAGTCCTGATCTTCCTTATCTGCTCACTTCTGTGCTGAATGGTAAAGAATTTACAACTTAACATGCATATGTTTGTTATTTATGTCTCTCTAATACTATGCAAGAACATAAGCTCCCTGCAGATAGTTTTTTGACCTGTTGTCTTCAGTAAAGTATTGAGCATCTAGAACAGTGAACGGCTCATTTTAAGTTTTCAGTGAACGTGTGTTTCTTAGTAAGTTGGTCTGAACAATGAAAGTCAAGTGACATTTGTTTGCTGGGTTATTGTCTTTAAATTTTTTTAACCTTTATTTTAACGTTGTGTGTATGGGTATTTTGCCTGTCTGCATGTCTATGTACCACGTGTGTGTCCATGGATGTCAGAAGAAGCTGTTGGATTCCCTGGGATTGGAGTTACAGATGGATGTGAGACATCATGTGGGTGCTGGGAATCAAATGTAGGTCCTCTAGAAGAGCAGCCAGTGCTCTTAACCACTAAGCCATTTCTCTAGCCCCCTGTTTATTGAGTTATTGCTAATTATCTTATTGTCCTTTTTTGGTTTATGTTAAGGTTATTTTCCTAAAAATATAATTTCCAATTGCATGCTTTTATATCCATTAAAGTGATATTAAAGTGCTTTGATATTTGACACTTATCATGGAGCCAGTGACTTTGGGAAGTGGAATTTCTTTGAAAAAGTATGCCGTTTTTTATCTAGTCTCCTAAGATTTTAATCTTTTATTCTCATCTTTACCTGCCTGATACTTTTCTTCTTCTGTGTTGAGCTACCGTATTTCTACTGTAACCTTAGAGCATTTCTATCCAGTTTACATAAACAGTAATTTTTAAAAATGATTTAGAGGACCAAAAATGATAACAAAGTGGAAGACACCTCTAAGCCAACTTCCTCTCTGTGATGTTCTTTCAGTATTGTATATATACTCAAAAATTTCTTTTTTTTGAATATTCATTTATTTATTATATATACAATATTCTGTCTGTGTGTAATATCTGCAGGCCAGAAGAGGGCACCAGACCCCATTACAGATGGTTGTGAGCTACCATGTGGTTGCCAGGAATTGAACTCAGGACCTTTGGAAGATCAGGCAGTGCTCTTAACCACTAAGCCATCTCTCCAGCCCCCCATACTCAAAAATTTCTACACAGTTAAAAAGATACTGAGTATAAGTATAATGGGTATTTATACCTATGGTATTCCTGGTGTAAATTCTTCATTTGTGACACTGTTTGTTTATTGGAGGCAGGGTCATTCTGTATAGTCTAGTCTGGCCTTGGATTTCTTCCTCTTCCTTTAGCTGCCTAAGTACTGAGATTATAGGCATGTGCCTCCATATACAGAATTATAAGTAACATCTTTATACATAAAATTCGTGCTTGCATTTATTTTTATTTATTCTTCTCTCATATATTACATCCTGACCACAGTTTCCCCCTTCCTCCTCTTCTCCAAGTCCTTCTTTCCCACCTCTCTTCACCCCCAGATCCACTCACCCATTCATTTCTCTTCAGAAATGGGCAGGCCTCCCAGGAATGTCAATCAAACATGGCATAACAAGTTACAGTAAGACTAGGCACATCCCCTCATATTAAAGGGTAGATGAGGCAACCCATTAGGAGGAAAGGGTCCAAAAACAGGCAAAAGAGTCAGAGTCAACCCCCACTCCCCGTTAGGGGTCTCACAAGAAGACCAAGCTACACAATCGTAACATATGCATAGAGTACTAGATTATACCCATACAGGTTCCCTGATTATTGGTTCAGTCTCTGTAAGCCCCTATGAGCCCTGGTTAGGTGATTCTGTGGGCCATGTTCTTGTGGTACCCTTGACCCTTAGTTCCTACAATCCTTTCTTCCCCTCTTCCACAGAATTTCCTGAACTCTGCTTAATGTTTGGCTGTGGGTCTCTGCATCTGCTCTCATCAGTTGCTGGACAAAGCTTCTCTAATGACAATTATGCCAGGCTTCTGTCCTGAATAATGTGGCCTGCATCTAAGCAGTGGATCGTATTTCTTATTTTATTGAATATTTATCTATTTCCATCCATCTATCTGTCTGTCTATCTATCTATCTATCCATCCATCCATCCATCCATCCATCCATCCATCCATCTTCAAGACAGGGTTTCTCTGGAGCTTTGGAGCCTGTCCAGGAACTAGCTCTTTTTTTTTTTGTTTGTTTGTTTGTTTTTCGAGACAGGGTTTCCCTGTGGCTTTGGAGCCTGCACTGGAACTAGCTCTTGTAGACCAGGCTGGTCTCGAACTCACAAAGATCTGCCTGCCTCTGCCTCCCGAGTGCTGAGATTAAAGGCATGCGCCACCATCGCCCGGCTTGGAACTAGCTCTTGTAGACCAAGCTGTCCTCGAACTCACAGAGATCCGCCTGCCTCTGCCTCCTGAGTGCTGGGATTAAAGACGCGTGCCACCACCGCCCAGCTTACTTTTGGTTTTTTTGGAGAAAGGGCCTGTGTACATGCTGTTGCTGTCCTGGAACTCACTGTGTAGACCAGATTGACCTCATAAAGGATCCACCTACCTGTCCCTTCCTAGTGCTGTCGTTAAAAATGTGCTCCACCCCACCTGGCTAGAATGTTTGTTTATTTTGCTTATTTTTTAACTACATTACTCTCTTCAAAATTGAAGCAATATTATTTCTCCTCTTTTCACCTAAATTTTTTTCATAATATATTTTAATCATGTTTTTCCCCTTTCCCAGTTCCTGCCAGATCCTCTTCACCTCCATACCCTCCGAACCTAATGTATGTGTTGTCTCTCTCAAAAATAAATACAAAATCAAAACAAACAAAATACTAATAAAAAAAAGTAATAACACAAAAAAATTCCACAAGGAAACCTGAGTTTATTTTGTGTTGGCCAGCTACTACTCCTAGGCATGGGTCCTATCGTAGAGTATGACTCGCATGCCTAGTGGCGCTCCACTGGAAAAACACCAATTTTCCCTTTACTATTAGATATCAATTGTGAATACCTTCCTGGTCAGAGGTGGGATCCCCTATCCACTTCCCTCTCTCATTGCTATAACTCTATCTGACTTGAACCAGTGCAGGTCCGTGCCTGTTGCCAGTTTCTGTGAGTCAGTTCATATGTGCCCCACTCCTGGTGTATCTAGGATACTGTTTCTTGGAGTCATCCACCACCTCTGACTATTAAAATCTTTCTGCCTGCTCGTCCATGCACACTCCTGAGCTTTGAGTGGAGGACTTTGATAAAGACATTCCATTTAAGAGTGAATGCTCCAAAGTTTCTTACTTTGCATATTTCCAGTTGTGGATCTCTGTTTTAATAACTATGTTATGCAAAAAGCTATTTTTCTGATGAGGGTTGAGTAAGACACTGATCTGTGGGTATAGCAGTATATTTGTTGTAAGTCATTTTATTGTTGTGTTCCTTTAGGAGAATAATAGTTTTAGGTTTTCCCCTAGGTCCATGACCTATCTAGTCTCAGATTCTTGATCACTTTAGCAGTGTCAGAGTGGGCCTTGAATCCAATAAAAAAAGTGATACTCCCATAACATATATGCCACTATTGCATCAGTATATTTTGTAAGCATGCTGCTGTTGTATATGTAAGGTTTGTAATTGGGTGATAGTGATGATTACTTTTCTCCTTTGGTATCGTGCAGAGTACCTTCCAGCACCATGAATGGTTGTCAGTAGGGCTGAAGCTTCTAGTTGACCACAAACTCAACTTCTCCGTTTGATGACATAAGTTTTATCTTCAGTAATAGGACCTTCCCATCAGGTTTTGGAACGCAACTAATAGCCTTAGCAATAGCCTGTGATGTTTAAAGGGAACCACTTTGGCCAGCAACTTAACAAGATGTAACCCATTCCAGGAACTGGAAGTTTTATTTGGTAACTTAAGATGTGTAGTTGGGGCATTGACATCCCCACCCCCATTATATGGTGACTCTATTAAAATGTCTTTCAGATATGCGTATATTTTAAGAAGCTACTACAGTAATAGGTTTATATATAGTTTTTCAGAAAGTCTTAATTGTTATCTCTTCATAATCCCCTTTTTACCATGTTCTCTCATCCCTTCCCTATATTAATCCTCCTATTTTATTTTTCCCTTTATCTCTTCCCTGGGAGATTCTCTCCTCCTTACTGTTACCTTGCTAGGTACCTAACCTCTGTGGTTATTCTGATTATAGCACATATATTAAAAGCTTAAAAGCTAGCATCTACTTATAAGAGAAAATATTTGTCTTTTTAGATCTGGGTTACCTCACTCAGGATGATTTTTTTTTCTGCTTCTATCTATTTACCCCCAGATTTTATTTTTCTTAACAGCTGAATAATATTCCATTGTTTAAATGTACCATATTTTTTATTAATCCACTCACCAGTTGGTAGATATCTAAGCTGTTTTCAATTTCTATTATGAAAAAAATAGCAATGAACATGGATGAGCAAGTAGCTCTATATATTACTCTCTATATATTTTTGCCATTTCCATATTGTCATTTAGTTGGAATCATGATATATGTTCTTTGTATGGTGCCTTCTTTTAGTTAGTGATACATGCTTGTATTTGGTTTGGTTTTTAAGACAGGCTCTCGCTGGGCAGTCTGTAAACCAGGCTGAACTTGAACTCAGAGAGATCTGACTGTCTCTTAAGCGCTGGCATTAAAGATGTGCACTACCATGTTTGGCGATGTCTTTTGCCTGTTTAACAACATGGGTATACTGGGGTGCCTATGAAGTTCAAAAGAGGGTATTGGATCCCCTGTATCTGAAGTTATGGAAGATTGTGAACTTCCATGTAGGTGCTGGGAACCAAACCTGGGTCCCCTGAAAGAGGAACAAGTGCTCTTCTTAACCATAGAGCCTTCCCTCCAGATCGTGATGAACATTCTGTTGTCTAGATAAACTACAGTTTATTAATTCACCTAGTGGAAAGTATCTTAATTGTTTTCATATAGTGGCAGTTCTAAGTATTGTTGCTTAGAGCATCCATGTACAGGTTATTATTGCAGACCTAAGTTTTTTAAATTATTTATTTGATTGAATGTCTGGCAGTCTGATAGCTGGGCCATATGTTGAGTACCTTAATTTTTGTTTGTGCGTCTTTTGAGAGTGTGGTGTATGTTTGTGTATGGTGCGTGTGAGTGTGTGTGGAACTAGCTCAAACAAATACATGCAGGAGCCAGAGCAGGACACTGGGTATGTTCCTTTGTGACACACTGATTTACTGCCCTGAGACAGGATCTGTCACTGAACCCAGAAATTCTCTGTTTTGGCAAGAGTGCAGATTGTCTGTGCCCCTCATTGCTGGAGTTACAGGCATGACAGCCTTGCCTAGTTTTTTTATGTGGGTGCTGGGGATTTGAACAGAGGTCCTCATGCTTGCAGAGTAAGAACTCATGCCTACGGAGCCATCTCCTCAGCTTCAGCTTGGTTGAGAAAGTGTCTCACTGTAGCTCAAGCTGGCCTTGAAAACTTGATCCTCCTGCTCCAGTGATCTAGAGTGCTAGGATTATAAGTATGTAATTACCATGCCCAGCTAATACTAAATTTTGTAAGTAACTACTAAAACTGTCTTCCAATGTATCTTGTTGTAAATTATGTTTTTTTGACTATTAGTAAGAATGAAAATTTTCCCCAAGTTTTATTAACCATTTAAAATTATGCATAATTTTTATACAGCCTAATATCTTTTTACATCACCTTATTTGAGCAGATATTAAATATAACAAGTACTTGCTACTGATAATTCTATTTATTATTATAGGGGGAGTGTGTCTTATTACATTGAGGTCAGAGGACAACTTTGTGGAGTCAATGTTCTTCCATTTTTATGTGGGTTCTAGGAATTAAACATAGGTAGCCAGATTTGCATGGCAAGAACCTTTATCTATTGAGCTCCTTTGTCTTTGCCAGTTCCTCATTGGTATTCCTTGTTTGTATTTGAGGGTTTTTTTTTTTGTTTTGTTTTGTTTTTTTGAGACAGTTTCTCTGTAGCCTTAGAGCCTGTCCTGGAACTCGCTCTTGTAGACCAGGCTGGCCTCGAACTCACAAAGATCCACTTGTCTCTGCCTCTCGAGTGCTAGGATTAAAAGCTTGCACCACCACCGCCTGGCTGTATTTGAGTTTTTAAAATTATTTATTGCTGCCTCCAACATGGCTCTAGGAACAGATCTGGAGTGATGGAGGAATGAAGAAAAAATAGACACACAGACACATGTACAGGAAAGCTGGAGACAGGTGGACTGGGATCTCTGATGGAGAAAATACAGCACTCAGAAGCTCAGCGTGCTTATTAGATAAATTTGAATGGGGAGGTAGGGTTACTGCATACGGCTGAACAAGGAGGCAAGGTTATTACATACAGATAGACAAGGAGGCAGGGTGTATGGTATATAGATGGATCAAGGATCAAGAAGACAGGTTTAGACAGTCTAAGAACTGTCTTTGTAGGTAGGGGAACATGTAATATGAGGGGCCTGCTCGTTGGGGTTTCTGTCCTGCCCAGTACCCCACAGCCGGCAAGCCCCAAAGAAAATCACACACAGAGTCTACATTAGGTTATACACTGATTGGCCCATTAGCTCAATCTTCCTACCAGCTCCCATAACTTATATTAACCCATTGTTCCCATCCATGCAATCCACATGGCCAGTACCTTTTCTCAGCGAGCAGCTTACATCCTGCTTTGTAGATGGACTGCGCAGGAATACCAGGGAAGCTTCCTGCTTCCCAGATGTTCTCCTCGCCCTGCCTCTACTTCCTGTCTGGTTGACCCGCCTGTACTTCCTACCTGGCCAATCAGCATTTATTTAAAACATGATTGACAGAATACAGACAAGTCTCCTGCACCAGGAACAGTCTTCAGGCTGTAAACACCATGTGAGGGGAGCTATGGTGGACGTTTCTGCACTTGTTATCGGTATCCATAACTCAGACACCTGAGGAAAGCTTTGTCATTTCCCACTGTGTCTCACTTCCAGCACTACCACTCTCCTCTCTTCCCCACCTGGGAGGGAGGGGGATTTACAATATTTCCATTGGTCTTAAGTCTTTGACATAGCCAATTCATGTCAACAATGCACATACACTCTGGGCTTCTTCTAGTCCCCACAATTTATTCATTTATTTTTATGTCTGTGAATATATATGCATGTGTGAAGTAAAGAAGATACTAGATCCCTTAGAACTGGAGTTATAGGTGTCTATGGGCCACCTGCTTTGTTATGTAGTTTTGGGATCTGAACTCCAGTTTCATAATTATCAGTGTTATTTAGCCCAGGATGCTCTGAGGAAATTAGAGCAGATCTTCTGACCTTAGTGATACCTGCTCTCAGCATTTTGGGCTTTCTCTTGACCCCTAAAGGCAGACGTGTGTTGCCAAGGAAGGGAAGTACCTTCACATCTGTGTGCTAGTCCTTTAAGAGAAAGCCTAACGGAAGTGATGTGCAGGGAACATCTGCACTTGGGGCTGAGTGGAGAAAGCGAGATGCACTGCAGCTGGTGTAAGGCCCTGGCAGGCTGAGGCGCTGCTGTCTGTTGGGGTTTACTTCTGTCTACATTGAAACATGGCTTGGGAGGGGGTTGGTGGCCTGCTGCCAGCCTCAGTTAGCCTGCCCTCCTCTTCCCTCCTCACCCCTTTCCTCCAGCCTCCCCTCCCTCATGCTTTAAAGTCACATTTCCAGGCCAGACGTAGAATTAATCTCTGGGCACTTCACATTGCTGGCAGCTGAAAGCAGGATGTGGGATTTTTTTTCTTTCTTTTTTTTCTTCTTTCTCTCTCTGTGTCTTGGCTGACTTTTTTACCTCTCGAAGAATTTGGAAGGCCATGAGATCCCCCCCTCCCCAAGTACTGTGGAGTTTTTCAGCTTGCTGATCACCCTGCTGCGGCTTCACCCTAATAGACTTCATATGTTGATGCAGTTGACATCAGTATCAAACTATTTTACATGTGATCTGGTGTATTTCCTGAGGAAATCTGCAAGATATTTATTAAGAACTAATAAAATAAACCTCTCCATGAGTTTTTAGGTAGTTTTCAATTTTTCATGTCTCTCTCGTTTCCTCTTATCAATGAGTTGCTATTTTCTCTCTCTACTCTGACCATCACAAAAAGAAACAAAAATAAATGTTTTAAACTGTTCCTGAAGGGACAAGGAGAGAATAGTTCTGCCATGATGTATCAGCCGGGCTGTATTTTTAGTGCAGCATTGTAGAAACTAAAAATATCCTGTTATAGTGGGTCCTTTTTATAGGTCTCTCTCTCTCTCTCTCTCTCTCTCTCTCTCTCTCTCTCTCTCTCTGTTTATAATGTTGTGAGCACAAGTGCCTTTGTGCATCAGCAGCTACTCTTCCCATTACAGCTGGACTCCATTAGTCCTTGAAAATTAATGTAATCCTAGTTAAGAAAAAAATTAATTACTCTACCAGAGCTGTGTTTCATCCAAAGCTAGTGTTAGCTCCCTAGCTGGCAACTTAGTTTGAGAGGCTCCAGGGACCCATGCAGTTGTGGCTTTGGTATCATAGCATTTGCTGCTGTGTTTTTCCTGTTGAGAGCATTCCTCGCTTCTTAAGGGTTAGACATGTGGCATGCAGAGTGTCTGCAGACCCCTCTGCTTTTGTGAATTATTATGTTCCAGTCTGGTCATCCCCAGAAGGGATGTCCACCATAGGCTTAACTCACCTGCCTTTGCAAGTTTTCTTACTGTGTTTCTTTCTGAGGGTATTGCTTTGGCAGTAGTTGGTTTCTCATGTACCCTGACGGATAAAACAACATTTGTGAAAGTCTGAGGGGTGGGCAGGATCTGCCAAGGAGGAGTCTGTGGATGATTAAGAATGACAGTTACAGGCTGGAGAAATGGCTCAGTTGTAGATTACTTGCCTAGTATGCGTGAAGCCCTAGGTTCAGTCCTTGGCACTGTTTAAAAACAAAACAAGAATGACAGTCATGGTTCACCCCCTTACAATCTTTGGTATAGGTTTAGGAAAGTTTGTTTAATGTGTACCTTTTATTATAAATGAGCATGTTAGAAGTTGACTGCCAGTTTCTAATCAGACTTCTCAGCACCAGCCCTGAAGAGGGACTGACTAGCTCATCCTGTGAGTAACATTTCCAATATTTTGATCAGTATTCTGGGATTCAGTATAAGGCACAGTCCAGAACTGGTTATAGTCCACTCACCTTCACAATATACATCTTGTATAATTATTGCCTGCTTCTGTTGTCTTTTGTTTTGGCTCTTTGGGCACCTGGCAGGGTTTGGGGATGGGGAAGATGATGTGTTATTTGCTTCCTTACTGGTCAGGCTCTCTACTGAATGGTCAGGCAGGATCCATCTGTCTTGGACCACACTTTACTTTTTGTGCTGAGCTGGGGCGTAAGCAGCTTAGGCCTGGATAACTCATGCCAGGCCTCCCAATGTGCCATGATGGCATGAATTCTTGTGGAACTGGTCAGAACAAAAACAGGGTTGGTGTCCTTTTGTTTCTATTTGGACATGGACTCTTGAGGCTTATATGGGGACCTAATGTTCTTTCCTGCTGCTAACTGCTGATCTTCCTTTAGCCCCTCCTTCTTACCCTCTAGCTAACAACTGGTTGAGCCTTCAGCTTCCTGTATTTGATCCCTAAGCACTGTAGCTCAGTAAAAGTAGTAATTAGGCATCTTACACATTTGTTTTATTAGTGAAAAGAGCTGGTTTGTAATGTGCTGTAAGTCTAATGCATCCAGTTTCCAGATTGGTAAAAAACCTAAAAAAGAATAGTTTTAACAGAGGCAATGGGCCTATTATTTAGAGTTTTCAGCCGAGCAAAAATCAGAGCAGCGTGAGACCCGTAGAGGACTGTGCTGCTGGGAGGATGCAAAGCCACGTTCCTCGTTGTTACAGTCTGTGCAGTGCCCATCCTTGAGGGTGTTTGACGCTGGCATTGGAAAAAAGGAAACCTTGTTTTCCAAGAACTCTGCTCTCTCTCAGCTTGATAAGCATTTAAAAATAAAAGCTGCACAATTGAAATTGGCAGTGCATCCTCATTCTTTTGTCTTTCTGTTTATTTTTTCCCCTCATCCCTCAACATGTGTGCTACAGCCCATGGTTATTACACCCTCAAGAATGATGTCCTGGAACTCAGCAAGCTTGCACCAAGGTCTGCCTGCCCTAGACTCTGTTTCAGGCTGGCTGAGCCGTAAGTGGCCTAGCACTGGGAGGCTGCAGATTAGCCCCAACAGCCCCATCTGTGGCACAGTTCCCCTTTCTCCTGAAGCTGTTGCCTGGAATTTTGAGTTCTAGAATCCCAATTGTCAGCTCAATCTTGTTAGTTTTTGCAGTTAACTTGACTGATTTGTTTACCTCTCCATTGGAGGAGCTCACAAAGAAAGCGCTCTGGCACTGATAAGGACCAATTCTGTTCTTCTTTTAAAATAGATTCTAGTGAGGTAAGATTTCATATCGAAAAGCTACAGTGGCCCTCTTTCTAATGGCACATTATTCCATGCTCAGAAGTAGTTTAGCTGAAGCAGTTTTATACTCTAGAGGAATTTAGGGGTGTGTGTGGCAGGGAGCAAACAATAAAGAAATCCTCCCTACAAACTGGTGGGGGTGGGGACAGAGGGAGATGTAATGGTTTTGTGAGGCATCACTAGACCCTGCCCTAAACATACAGATTCCACTGGAGTCATGCACATGTGACCTTAGCAGGAGTTGCTTTATCTCTGGCAGTGTGGGTTGAGGGCTTTCCAATTTGAGTAGGTTTTGGTAAAAGCAACTTCCAAAACAGCATGTCACTTGTTCTAGTGTTTCTGGTTATCATTGCTACTTAGTTGAGTCAGAACTTGGAGTTAGTTTGGTAGGGTGTCGTTTCAGGTCTGCAAACTTCCTTCCTAGTTGATGCTTGCAAAGTATTAGTGCCTGATGTAACTGAATAGGGTGTTACTTCAGGTTAGTAATACTTGCTTTTGCTGGCAGGTTAGACTGAACTTGGTATTACTGTTTCTCAAAGAATATTTTTGGTTTGAAAACTGAAGGTCAGCAGTTCGCAAATGGTGAACTTGAAGCCAACTCTGTGGTTTGTCTTATGCCACTGGACCAGCAGCGCTGCAGTCCTGATCAATTGATCTGCAACAATATGAAACCACGAACAGCAACTGCCAGACAAGACTCCATCTCACCCCATTCCCTTCTCCAACCTGTCCTTCTATCCAGATTCCCTTTCTTTCTCCTGTATTACTTGTCTTCTTCTTGGTTCTATATTTCACTTTTGGGGGTTTATCTTTTTCCATCTCCCTGTCTCTTTCCATAACAGTTTTTAATAATGTTTTAGTTAGTTCCAGCCTTTCCCCTGAATGGATCCCATTGGAAAATGCATTTGAAAGGAAACAGTCATACACTTCCCCTCCTTTGAAACTGTTTGGCACCTTTTCCAGTGCAGTAAACCATACAACATGTATTTTCAAAGTTTCCAAACACAGACATGCTGGCGTTAAATTTATGAGAAATATTTTACTCAGCTGTATGATAACTGTGACTTTCAGAGATTCCTGATCAGATTTGAAAATTGGTGCTGACTTTTGGAACCTCAAAAGGTTTTAAGATCTCTACAGGAAATACAGCCACACTGGCTCTTGGGAAGTCTATGGCACTTTGAGCTTTGGCTTTGACTTGCTTATTGGGCAGGCAGAATTGAGGCAGTGTAGACGTGGATATTCCCAGTCACACCCAGAAGAAAAAGTGTAAGTCAGTGAGTGAGCCATTGAAGAATGCTCTGTTGGGTGCAACAGAACAGAAAGCCAATCTTTTCTGTTTACTGTAATGAAGGTTAACAGTCAAGTAATACCTGTTAGTGTGGCTTGGCCTTTTCTTTTGATATGGGATCTTTGGTGCCTAGTTTGAATTTTTAATCTTGCTGTTTCTGTCTAAGTGCTAGGATTACAGGCACGTGCCACCATGGCCAGTTTTATTTTCTTTACAATGTCATTGATAAAAACTCATTAAGCATTCAAAGTGTGATATTGCTAATGTTGTAAATGATTGCCTTACTTTTCCCTTTTAAACTTGTGATTAAAATTGTATGAGAATCAGGTTTAGGTATTTGACTGGGGTTAGAATTTGGTCCATAAAGACAGGGATTTTTCTCCAAGACTCCAGGAGTTGATTTAGGTTCTTAGGAATACTGTTTAAGTAAGAAGCCTTTTAGAACAGGGTTCTCCAAATCACTGAAACAGCTGCATCACATCTTGGCTCACTTAGCTTTATGTACTAAACCATTTCCAACTTTTCTTCCCCCATCAACCCAATGGGTGTATTCTGCCCAAGAGCATCGAGATAGATTCTATGTTGCTTTCTTAGGTCAGAAGCTGCTGAAGACACTTTTTTTTTTTAAAGCACACAGACAATTTAACTCTAATATCTAGTACTACAAACAATTCAAACAGTGTATGTAGATTTTTTTATAGTTATTATTGACTCTGTTAGCCTTCTATTACAGCAGATATCTGAGACAGTAGATTTAAAAGGAGTTTATTTTAGCTCTCATTTTCACAGGTTTCAGTCCATGGTTGACTGACCCGGTCACTTTAGAGTCTGAGATGAGGCAGCACATGATGATAGGAAGTAAATGTCAAAGCAAAGCCTTGTGGCTCAAGTACAAAAGGAGAGAAAGAAGGAACCAAGGTAGGCATATCCCCAGTGAAACCTCTATTTCTTAAAGGTTCTCCTACCTCCGTTCCTTACAGCACCAAGATGAGGAATAAACCCTCAGAATTGTCAGTTTTGTCAGCCAGAATACAAATTTGGGAGGGTTGTAAAAGAGGGAGTATGTGAATCCATTCTAGACCCTTTAGGTTAAGAGACTTATTGGGATCTTACTGGGTTGCTAATCACTGTCATCTGTTTCTTTCTTCCTCACTCTCTTCCTTGAATATGATTGCTTTATTTAGCTGTTATTCCCCTGACTTGATCTTTATTTTAAAGCGAGGTGCACTACAGTGGTCATCACATGCTCACTCCAGCTTGGGTATTGATTTTGGACTGTGAAACTTAGGACCTTACTTTCAAACATTCCTATCCTTCTGTCTTAGTTACTGTTCTATTGCTGGGAATAGACACCATGACCAAGGCACCTCTTTTGGTTTTTTTCCAGACAGGGTTTCTCTGTAGCTTTGAAGCTTGCCCTAGAACTAGCTCTTATAGACTAGGCTAGCCTCTAACTCACAGAGATATGTCTGCCTCTGCTTCCCGAGTGCTGGGATTAAAGGCATGTGCCACTCTTATAAAAAAAGAAGCTTTTAATTGGGAGCTGGCTTACAGTTTTAGAGGTGTTAGGAAGCATAGCAGCATGCAGGCAATTGCTGGAGCAATAGCTGAAAGCTACATCCTGATCTGCAGGAAGAGAGAGAGAGAGAGAGAGAGAGACTGAACTGTAATGTACTGTAATTTATTTAAAAACACCTAAAAGGCAGCTGGGCGGTGGTGCAACCCTTTAATCCCAGTTCTTGGGAGGCAGAGGCAGGAGGATCTCTGTGAGTTGGAGGCCAGCCTGGTCTACAAGAGCTAGTTCCAGGACAGGCTCCAAAGCTACAGAGAAACCCTGTCTCGAAAAACAAAACAAAAACAAAAAACACCTCAAAACCCATCCTCAGTGACACACTTCCTCCAAAAGGCCACACCTCCTAATCCTTGTAATCCTTTCAAACAGTTCCATTCCTTGGTGACTAAGCATTTAAATATATGAGCCTATGGGGACTATTCTTATTTCAACCACAACACTTTACATTTTTAAATTTTATTTATTATTATTATTTTTTTAAAATGAGGCAGGATCTCAATGTGTAGCCCTGACTGTCCTGGAATTCAGTATATAGAACAGGCTGGCTTCAAACTCACAGAGATCTGCCCCCCAAGTGTTCAGATTAATGTTTTAAAAATTCTTGCTGGGCATTGGTGGTACATACCTTTGATTCCAGACTTGGGAGGCAGAGGCAGGCAGATCTCTGTGAGTTCAAAACCAGCCTGGTCTACAGAGCTAGTCTAACGACAGCCAATTGTTACAGAAAAGCCCTGTCTCGGGGGGAAAGACTCTTTTTTACATTTCGTGTGTGTATATGTGTTACTGCCTATGCCCATCATGATGCACAATGTGGAAATCAGAGGACAACTTTGGGAAGTGTGTTCTCTAATTCTACCATGTGGACTCTGGGGATCAAACTCAGGACCTCAGGCTTGGTGGCAAAATATCCTTACCAACTGAGCCATCTCACCAGCCCATCTTTTTAATGCTTTTATTAAAGTATAATTAATGTGTTTTAGAATGCATATATTTAATGTATACAGTTTTATGAATTTTGAGATGATATGTATTGTAGAACCATCACTGTAATCAAGATAGTGAATATGAACTTTGATGCTAAGATTCTGTGTAGTTAGTTTTTGTACTTCATTTTGTTGAACTCTCCTAGTCCCCAGCAAACACTGATTTCCTTCTATCAATGTAGATTAGTTTGGATTTTATAGATTTATCTGTTTATTCTTATTCTAAGACCTTTTGCTAATGAAGCAAGTACCCTAGTAGTGAGATCTATTCCAGCCTCTTTTTCTTTGAGGTTGAATTGCTCATGTTGTCTCTGAACTTGTGATCTTTCTGCCTCAGCCTCCATAGTAGTTGGGAATATATATAATCATGCCACCTTGGAATTTTATACAAATAGAATTTTGATACAGTGTTCTCTTTATATGATTATTTGAACATTATTTGTGCTATGGAGTGATGAATTTTTTCTTTTGTTGTTAACCAGTCTTCATTATAAGGTATTAGAAACTGCAGCTGTTTTCCAAAGTAGTTATATTGTTTTATATCTCAAAACTGAGAATTTCACCAGGCCGTGGTTTCCCATACCTTTAATCCCAGCCCTTGGGAGATAGAAGTAGACAGATCTCTGAGTGAGACGAACCTGGTATAGAGTGAGTTCCAGAACAGCCAGGGTTACATAGGGAAACCCTTAAGAAACAAAAAAAAAAAAACAGAATTTCAGTTGTTGGACATCCTGGCCAGCACTTGCTCTCCTTTTTTAAATATATATATTATAGCCATCCTGATGTCTGTGCAATTGTATTTTAAGCTTTGTTTTGCATTTTCCTTGTAAAAAATGATGAGCATTTTTTCATCTATCAAATTTACATTTATTATTTCAGCTAAAAGAGTTCTAGGGTCTGGAGAGATGACTCTGAAAGTAAAATACTTAATAAAATGTATGAGGACCTGAGTTTCAACCCTTAGCACCCTTGTAAAAGCCAAATGCAGTGGCACGTATCTGTAACTCCAGTGCTGTAGAGTGGAGACAGGCAGATCCCAGGGGGCTCACTGACTAGCAAGTGTAGGCAAAACTGCAAGCTCCAGGCTCAGTGAGTGAACCTGTTTTAGAAAATGAGGTGTAGAGCAATAGAGCAAAGACATCTGACGTTGAACTGGATTCCATGTATACACACTGGGAAATATATATTTCCCAGTAAATATATATTTATTTATAGTATATAACATATAAATTTTTTGAGACAGTCTCAAAATATCATTATGTAGTTCTGGTTGGCCTGGAACTCACAATATCGACCAAACTGGATTGGAACTCACAGGTCTGCTTACCTCTGGCTCCTGAGCATTGTGATTAAAGCTGAGCTTCTAGTGAGAACATTTTTCTTTGTCTTTTCATTTTTCTTTTGAAAAGCAAGCTTTTTATATTTTGATGAAAACCTGCTGTTTTTGTTTGTATTTACATTTAATGTTATATATTTCTAAGTGCTGTTCTTAACAGAGGATTGCAACTGAACTACCAGTTAAAAAATACACCGTAGTACCTGTCTGATTAATGATACAGAGAAGCAATGAAAGTACACAAGCAATTTTCATTTATGAAGAAAACAGTGCTGACTCCTGTCTTAAGCAGCTTTTCCCCCTGACTGCCTTTCTTGAAAAATACACATACCGGGGGCTG
Source organism: Dicrostonyx torquatus (assembly GCA_028555095.1). Classification (NCBI taxonomy): domain Eukaryota; kingdom Metazoa; phylum Chordata; class Mammalia; order Rodentia; family Cricetidae; genus Dicrostonyx; species Dicrostonyx torquatus. The sequence goes on from JAQHUG010000288.1 coordinate 1,471,888, forward strand.
GAGAGATGGCTCAGAGGTTAAGAGCATTGCCTGCTCTTCCAAAGGTCCTGAGTTCAATTCCCAGCAACCACATGGTGGCTCACAACCATCTGTAATGGGGTCTGGTGCCCTCTTCTGGCCTGCAGGCATACACACAGACAGAATATTGTATACATAATAAATAAATAAATAAATATTTAAAAAAAAGAAAAGAAAAGAAAAATATACATACCATTGGCTTAGATTCACCCTTTCCTTATTTTTAAGGAGTAAGACATGTTTGAACAGCTCACTTGGCTTTTGCAGTTGGTTGTTCTTGTCATCTTTCTTCACTTTCTCATCACCTTAGCCGTGTGCTGCTTGACGTGGGTTTTACTGATCTGATGAATCATAGTTGCTAAAAGAGTTCTCGTGTTTTAGTCCTTGTGTGTCAGGTGGAAGTTGTGTCCTCAGTGAAGTTTCCCTTTTATCTTACTCTTTTCTGTTGCACCTGACATTGTCTTGCTTGTGCCATGTAAGGACAGAATGCCTGGACGCCTAGATTATCTCATATCTCAGGCCACACACCACAAAATAATAACCAGGGAGCATCTGAACAGGGTTACCAACCATTGCTCATTGGGAACGTGTCCTCTAAATGTGTCTATTACCTTTTTATGTATAGTATATAAGTCTGTGATGTTCTATAGCAGATATTTTGGGGGAGTTGTTTGCCCTTTATGTTTATTTTCTTGTTTAAACTTTTTAGTTAGAAACAGTTACAAATTCACAGGAAGTTATTTAAAATGTACAGAGAACTGAGTGTAGTTGTAGTGGTACATGCCTTTAATCCTAGCACTAAGGGATAGAGACAGGCAATATCTGTGAATTGGAAGTCACCTAGGGCTACATAGCAAGAACCTGTCTCTAAAACACAAATCAAGGACTGAAGAGATGGCTCAGCATTAACTATTCTTGCAAGAGGACCTAGGTTTAATTCCCAGCATTCATATGTCTCACTACCACTTCAGTTCTGGGGATCTCACTCCCTCTTCAGGCTTCTATAGGTAATGCATGCTAGTAGTTTACAGATGTGTATTCAGGCAGCACAACAATATACTTAAAATAAAATTTAAAAAATGATAAAATAGGGGGCTAGAGAGGTGGCTCAGTGGTTAAGAGCACTGCCTGCTCTTCAAAAGGTCCTGAGTTCAATTCCCAGCAACCACATGATGGCTCACAACCATCTGTAATGAGATCTGGTGCCCTCTTTTAGCCTGCAGGCATACACGCAGACAGAATACTAAGAATACCGTGTACATAATAAATAAATAAATCTTTAAAAAAAATGAGAAAACATACAAGCGTCAATGGTGGTATGGTGGTGCACACTTTTAATACCAGCTTTGAGGAGTCAGAGGCAGGCAGATCTCTGTGAGTTTAAGGCTTACCTAGTCTATATAGTGAGTTTGAGGCCAGCGAAGGCTACATAGTGTGACCCTTGTCCCACAACAACAAACTAAGCAGCAAATAGACCCTATGCACCATTCACCACTCTCCCAGGGTAGACTGAGTATCTTGATTACATATCAGGTTATAACATAATCTACAAACTTTATTCAGCTTGCACTGTGTTTTCATTTATGTGTGTTCATGTACATGTAGGCATGTAGCTGTTTGTGTACATGGCTTTGTGTGGTTTATTAGCACAATTGTAGTTTCATATAACTACTCCAAAATTGATGTGAAAAACTGTTATATTACTACAAGTCTCTCTCATTGTTCTCGTTTACTTCTGCCCCTAAATACTCTTAAAACCATGAATCTGTTTTTCATCTCAATTATTACATCATTTTAATAGTGTATAATTTGAATTACACAAGGTATAACCATCTTTTTTTTTTTTTAAAGGCAAGGTCTTAAAGTAGCATAGGCTGGTCTTGAACTTGCTATGTGTCTGAGGATGATATTGAACTTTTATTCTTCCTGCCTTCAATTCCCAAGTGTTGGGATTACAGGTGTGTGCCACCCCACACCCAGTTATAGTGTATAATTTTTTCAGGATGGCTCAATTACTAGTGTGATTTCCTGAAGGTCTATCCATCATATTGTATATACCAGCTGTTCATTCCTTTTTATTGCTGAGTGTATTTTATGGCAAGGATGTTCCACAATTTCTTGAACTATTCACTTGTAGAAGAATATTTGGGTTATTTCTAGTTTGAGACTGTCATGAATAAAAGTATTATAAACATTTGTGTACAAGTTTTTATTTCTTTAGATAAAACACAGGAATTGAATTACTAAGTGCTATCAGGACTATTTTAGATGAAACTGTTGAACTATTTTTTAGAATAGAAGTATGTTTTTTTTTTTTAAGATTCTCAGCATCTAACAATTTGGCATTGCTGTATTATTTCAGCCATTTGGATAGATGTAATATTTCATTGGTTTTAGCTTTCATTTTTTTAATGGCCAATACTGAACATGTTTTCATGTGTTTATTTTCCATTCACATATTTACTCGTTTTACAATTGTACTGTTTGTTTTGTTGTTATGTTTTGCAAGTTCTTTATATAGTCTAGGTACTTCCTAGTCTAGTGGTAGGTATTTAGTAGATGATATAGTTTCTAAATGCCTAATCATTCTCTATAACTTGCCATTTGATTTTTTCACAGGGCCTTTGGTTGGGCCAAAGGTTTTCATTTCTTTTTAAGATTTATTTATAGGGCAGTGGTGGTGCACACCTTTAATCCCAGCACTTGGGAGGCAGAGGCAGGCAGATCTTTGTGAGTTCGAGACCAGCCTGGTCTACAAGAGCTAGTTCCAGTGCAGGCTCCAAAGCCACAGAGAAACCCTGTC
>JAQHUG010000288.1:1478876-1522174 GCA_028555095.1 Dicrostonyx torquatus
CTAGTTCCAGGACAGGCTCCAAAGCCGCAGAGAAACCCTGTCTCAAAAAACCAAAAAAAAAAAAAAAAAAAAAAAAGAACTTTAGAACTTTTCAGGGGCTGGAGAGATGGCTCAGAGATAAATAAGAGCACTGGCTGCTCTTCCAGAGGTCCTGAGTTCAATTCTCAGCAACCACATGATGACTCACAACCATCGTTAATGAGATCTGGTGCTCTCTTCTGGCATGCAGGCAGAACAGTGTATACATAATAAATAAATTAATAAACATAAAAAAGAAAAAACTCACCCCTCCCAAAAAAAGAAAAGAAGAAGACAGCTTTACAGTCTTAGACACAATAGAAGCATCAGGTATGTCAGTGAAGGCTCATCAGGAAGAAACATTATTTTCTATGTCTCTCTGTCTTATCACTTGACTGTACCGTGTAGATTGTGCGTGAGTATGTTGCTTGGATCTATCAGTGGTCCATTCTTCTGACTCATTCATTCCATACTTCAGGGAATAAAATGCTCCAAGGGCAAGAACATCGCTCCTTATTCTCTGAGATCTTATTGCCTTCTCCTACCTCCTCTTTAGCTAGCAGCTGCCTCAGGGAACTCTAAGGCTCAAGCAACAAGAGAGGGTTACTCTCTGCCCACATCCTGTAAACCGGGAGGTTTGGGTGGATTGCACAAGAACTATGCCAGCCCTGCATCTAATTGGTGACTGACTCATAAGAGAAGCAGCCTGATGTCTGAAAGATACAAAAGAGCCAACAGATTGCCTCCAGGTAGTGCTAGTTTGGAGGTGTCTGGCCATTCATTTCTTTTCCTCTGAGAGTAGATGGGGGAAAGGGAATCAGTGAAGAAGTGGCTGACTGCTCTTTTTTTTTTTTTTTTTTAAAGTTATTAGTAAGGCAAAAAGGTAGTTGCTTGTCTGTGATAGAATCACTGGTGAATCCAGTGCCCTCTGACTCCTTCCCAACTGCTGTCAGGATAGTGGACTTATGTATCACTCACCCTGAGTCAGTCTTTCAATACTGTTTCCATCTTCTTCCTAGGAAGCTGGCTGTGTAGTAAGAGAATTCTGCTTGTTTCATTGCTGGCAGGTTTTTTTCTATGACCAGCCAAACCCCATCCCACTGCTAGGGTTTTCTCCAAATCTTTCTCTTACACAGACTTAGTATCCTATCCCAGGAGTTGATCAAAAGTAGTGATTCTGAGTCACTGTTTCTTGGCTGGACTTATAGGTCCAAGCAGGTGGGCCTGCCTCTACTCTGTTTCCCTCCTATCCCCTCTCCACCACTCCTGCCTCACTCCCATTTCCTGCAAGAGGATGCTTTGCCATCCTGGAGCCATCAGGCACAGCTATGCTTTGGCAGCACCATTGCACACACACACACTGGTGGGAGAGGGGACGTGTTTATCACTTTTCCTGGAGATTATCTGTTTAAGCACTTCTCTGACAGTTACAATAACAAGGGCAGTGTGTTGTGTTTCCAGCAGAAGGACACTTGCTGTTGAAAGATGTATAGCCCTAATTAGAAATACATAACATCCGGCCACATGGCAGCCTTCTCCCGGCCGCCCCATTTCCTGATTTCATACAACTTTGACGACAGTTGGTTTATGTTTTCCATGAATAAGTTCTCAGAAAAATGAGAAAGTCTCCCTGTTACACAGGAGCAAGAAGAACATTTCTGCCTGAGCAGGTATTTATTTGGCCATAGGAGCACTGGGAAGTATAGTCACTTGCCCACTTGTAGGAAGTTAGGCCTCAGCAGTCTTTCTTAGTAAGAAATATTTCCATCGGATGTCCTTAGCCAAAACCATCCGCTAAATCCTTAAGAAAACCTACTTTTGGAAAGAAGGGGAAAGGCTATTTCACAATGTTAATGAGTTCCTCAGCTCATGTCAGCCTCTGCTACCTGACACAAAGCCAGGGGAACCAGGCAAATATCAAGGCAAACAATGCCTTTTCCTCCCCACCCACATCACTTCATGGCCTACCCAGCCCAACTTCAGGGATATATATGAATGTTCACCAGATGAGGCCCAGTTTCCTAGTCGTGAAGGAGGTGGACTCTGGACTCTAGATGCTATTTTTCTACCCACTGTCATAAGAATGAGTATTCTCAGGGAATGGTATCTGTATGATACAAGAACATCCTGAATATACTACACACACAGTACATTTTCACTTAAAATGTTTTGGGTCCATGGGTGTTATGGTTACATGGGTAAATGATAATTTTACTCAGCCTACTGAGGCATCCTATAGTTACAAAAAATAAATAAATAAAAGAAAAAAACCCACAATTATTTGTAGCTATGTTCTCTGTGGAATCTAGCACATCATAGGTGCTTAATATGTGCTTGTCACTAAGCCATGGAGAACGGGCCTTCTGTTAAGTATTGTCAGATAGCAAGACCAGTCTAGGGCTGACCAAGACTCAGACATTCTTGGATAACTTGAGATACATCTACCTGCTTAGTCAGGGCATACTACCTCCCCAGTTTGTACCTCTTCACCAGTTGAAACACCCAACAAGCAGGCAGTGTGCTCTGGAGCCTTTGCCTAGGAGAGCATGGTGATAGAGAGGTTAAAGTGACATAACCATGCAAGGCAGCTGCAAAACTGCCTTCAGACTGTTCTCCATTTCTGCACCAGAGGTTCCTCTTGATACCTTCCTGGTTTTATACCTTACTGCAGTAACCAGCAGCAGACTCTTCAGAGGCCACAGATAAGCATTGCTTTTAAGCAGTTCGTTCTTTCTGTTCTGCCATAGCTCCCACCCTGAACTCTGAGAGATGATCCAGTCTGAGATATCTGTTTATCATAAAAGTAGACATGAACTTGGAGAAAATAATCTCCCACTGGCCAGTTGTATATATATTGAGAATAAACTACTATAGCCAATTTTTTGGAGCAACGACATCTTCCTCCATTCCTGTAGCCTTTAATTTGTAGGTGACTTCTTCCTAAGATGACTAGTTGATGAGATGTTAATTTGATCAGGTGTTTCAGCTATCACACTGTGTCTTCTACTCATCCTTTCCCACCTTTCTCTGCCCTGGCTTTATTCCTTCTTCTAGGCTTTGTTGCTTAGTAAACTGGCAGTGGCTTGCAGGAATCCATACTGAGATAGAATGGAATTGACAGTGCTGCTGCCTATGGCTGGAGGAGCCGGGAGACATTGCAGTTTTTCTTGGGAAGAGTTACAAGTCTTCCTCTTCTTTGCTCATGTCCTTTCTTCTCTTGGTTTTTAGATGCTTGTTTCTTTTCTGTCTCTTTTTTAAGAATTATTACATTTACTTGTGCATGTGCTTGTATTGTGCTTGTATGTGTGTATATGCCCGTACATTGTGTATGGCTGTGGGTGCACATGCTATAATGCAGGTGTGAGAACCAGAGAACAACTTTCCGGAATCACTTCTTTCCTTCCACTATGTCGATTTCAGCAATCTTAACTCAAGTTGTAAGGCTTAGTGGCAAGTGCCCCTTACCAACTAAGCCATCTCACTTACTCTCTTGTTTTCCTTTCTTTTAAACAAGAGTTTTTCCTTAGCAGAAGACTAGGAGTATGGGAGTGGTAATTTTTTTGTTGGTTTTTGGTTTCTCGAGGCAGGGTTTCTCTGTAACTTTGGAGTCTGTCCTGGAACTTGCTCTGTAGACCAGGCTGGCCTCAAACTCAGAGATCCACCTTTCTCTACCTCCCGAGAGCTGTGATTAAACGTGTGCGCCACCGCCATCCAGCTCAAGAAGATAAGTTTTAAATCTGTTGTTGATTGTGCTCCTGCTGATGGAATAGAAGAAAATTTAATATCTTATTTTTAAACTTACTTCACTTTAACGATTTTTTTTTGTTTTATATGTATGTTTTGCTTGCATGTAAATACGTAGACCATGTTCATGTCTAGTGCCTAGGGAGGCCAGAGAGAGCATTGGATCCCCTGGAGTTAACAAATAACTGTGAGCTTCTGTCTAGGTGCTGTGACTCCAAACCCTTTCATATCTTTTAAAAACATTATTTATTCTTTGGCAATTTCATATATGAATGCATTTTGATCTTATGTACCTCCCCACTCCACCCTCTTTTTTTTTTTTCAAGACAGGGTTTCCCTGTGGGACAGTCCTATCTGTCCTGGCTGGAGCTCTTGTAGACCAGGCTGGCCTCAAACTTACAGGGATTCACCTGCCTCTGCCTACCGAGTGCTGGAATTAAAGGCGTGTGCCACCACCACCTGGCACCCTCTATTTTTTTTAAGTGACCAACCAATATTAATTAATTAAAAGTACTTGTTGGGAAAGTACTAGGGGTTCAGAATGACTAATGAGGGGAAAAGAGAGGATGGAGGGTTCTCTCTGTCCCTGCCTCTTCAATTTACATTATATACATGCATGAAATTATCAATGAATTAAGATAATTTTAAAAATAAAATTAAGAAGAGAGGATGCAGCTGGGTGGTGGTGGTGGCATCCCTTTAATCCCAGCACTTGGGAGGCAGAGGCAGGAGGATCTTTTTGAGTTTGAGACCAACCTGGTCCACAGAGCGAGTGCCAGGATAGGCTCCAAACCTACTCAAAAAAAACCAACCAAACAAACAAACAAAAAAACAAAACACAAAAGAAATCCTGTGTCTTGAAAAACAAAAACAAACAAAAATACAGAATGTAATTGAGTTAGTTATGCAATATATTACACCTTTCCAATTCTCTTACCTTTGAACAGTCTAAAAATGAAAGTGTCTTTGTGGCGTTGCCTGCTTACGTATACTTTCTTTGTCTCATACTATGTATTCAAAAAGGACCCAAAATTGATTTTTTTAATTTTAGATCTATATAATAAGTGGTATGTTTTTTAATTAAAAATAATAAAATAAAAATTTTAAAGAGTTACACAGGGGATCTTGTGTTGTTATCAAGCTGTGTGCAGGGCATGTTAGTAATTGCTCCATATATAATACAAAGTCACATAAATCTACTTCAAGAGAGAGCTTACTATTATCTGTATTTTTATAGGGAGAAAAGAAGCTGAGCAATGTGGCCAGGGAGCCCTTCTGTAGGACATCAAGATGGCACTTGGATGCTGGAGTATGATGGATTTTCCTTTGCTCTTTTGCAGACTGCTTCTCAGAGGAGTGTCGCTCTGTGATCCAGGAACAAGCTACATCCTTGGGCTTGGCTATGTTTTCTCTACTGGTACAGCGCTGCACATGTTTACTTAAGGACTCTGCCAAAGGTAAGCAGAAAGTCCTTGGCCATTGGATTTTCCAGTTGCCCACCCCTTTCTAGATGAACCTCAGAGTTCTGGTGCTCAGCTTTCTCCCTGCTCTCTGGTCTTCTTTCTTCCAGCATTCCCCTCTTTTGTTGTCTATCAGGCCTTCTTTCCTCTTTGGCTCTGTTCCTTTCCTTTTTCTTTTTGGTAGGTAGGAATTTCATTCTACCTATGGGCTCTTATGTGGGGTTTTTGTTTCTTGGCTTTTTTATTAATTCATTCCTTCATTCATTTGTTCGTTCGTTTATAGACAGGATCTCTCTCACTGTGTAGTCCTTGCTGGCCTGAAACTATCTATGTAGACCAGGCAGACCTCTTGAACTTACAAAAGATCTCCCTGCCTCTACTTCCCCAGTGCTGAGACTAAAGGCATGTAACACCACACCTGGCTTTTTACAGGTTCTTTTTTTTTTTTTTTTTTTTTTTTTTGGTTTTTCGAGACAGGGTTTCTCTGTGGCTTTGGAGCCTGTCCTGGAACTAGCTCTTGTAGACCAGGCTGGTCTCGAACTCACAGAGATCCGCCTGCCTCTGCCTCCCGAGTGCTGGGTTTACAGGTTCTTTTATCTTTGGAAAGGTCTAAAGAAGGCTCGGCGGGGCCAGGCGGTGGTGGCGCACGCCTTTAATCCCAGCACTCAGGAGGCAGAGGCAGGCGGATCTTTGTGAGTTCGAAACCAGCCTGGTCTACAAGAGCTAGTTCCAGCACAGGCTCCACAGAGAAACCCTGTCTCAAAAAAACAAAACAAAAAAAAGAAAAAAGAAAAAAAAGAAGGCTCGGCAGTTGTGGTGCACACCTTTAATCCCAGCATTCAGGAGGCAGATACATATAGATCTCTGTGAATTCGAGGTCAGCCTGGTCTACAAAGTGAGTTCCAGGACAGGGTCCAGAGCTACACAGAGAAACCCTGTCTCCAAAAAGGGAAAAAAAAAATCCTAAAGAGGAACTGGAGATATCTCAGTGGTTAAGAGCTGCTCTTCTAGAGGACCCTGATTTAATTCCCAGCACCCACACAATAGCTAATAACCATCTGTAACTCTAATCGCAGGGGATCTGATGTCCTCTCCTGACCTCTGAGGATATCAGGAATATAAATGGTGTACAGACAAACACGCAAGCAAAACACCTATACCCACACACACACAAAAGTAAAAACAAATAAAAAGATCTGAAGACTAGTAATGAGTTCTCCCTTCCATTTTCTTATCTCCCCAGTGCTAGAGACTGAACAAGTTTCCCTTTGTTTTCATAATTTATATTTCTATGTTTTTATATTTGTGCCTCTTTTTGGTATGTGATAGCTGTTATACTCACTGTGGGCCTGCTATCTTGAACTCACTGGTCTAAGTAGGTATTACTAGCTCTTGCCTTGAGGTATATGCCAGATCCTTTATGTTACCCTAGAATTCTACTTTAGATTACTGTTAGCCAAGAAAGGTACAGCTTAGGTCATACCTTCCTCTTAGCTCCTATATCAGTATCAAACCACTCCCTCTGTTAGCCCATTCTACCACTGCTGTGAGTGCCTTCTGCTTCTATAATTGCTTTTTGTTCAAAGGTAGGGACAACTTTGTGTTTTGAAATAATTTCACATTTATAGAATGAGTTTAATGGCTCATGCCTGTAATCCCAGTGACTCAGGAGGTAGAGAAAGGAAGACTTAAGTGTTCAGGGTCACTCTTAGCTATATAGAGAGTTTGAGATCAGATTGCATTGCATGATACCCTATCTCATAAAACAAAAACAGAGCCAGCAATATGGCACAGTGGGTAAAGCATTAAAACCTAACAACTGAATTTGTCCTTCAGAACCCATTGAAAAGTGGAAGGAAAGAATCAGTTCCACAAAGTTGTCCCATAATGTCATATGCATACACACACAGAGAGAGAGAGAGAGAGAGAGAGAGAGAGGGGTAATAAACAGAATTTAAAAGAATAATGCAAAGCACTTTTATATATAGTCTCCGAATGTTGTAAATAGGGTAGAGGTGTGGGTTATGTTCCCAGGGCCTGGCTCCCAGCCCCCAGCCGCCGGCCTGCTCAGCCGCTGGTTGCTTGCTTATGCCCGAAATAACCACATGACAATTATAATCATTTAAACTCTGCCTGGCCCTTTATCTCCAGCCTTTTCTTGGCTAGCTCTCACATCTAAACTAACCCATTATAAAAGTCTGTGTGTCACCATGAGGTGGTGATCTTACCGGACGGTTCTAAGGTACATCCAGCTGCCGCGGAAACCTCATGGCAACTGGCTCTCTCACTTCCTTTCTTCCCCGAACTTCCATTCTGTCTACTCTGCCCACTTAAGGGCTGACCTATCTTACAAGCCGGGCAGAGTCTTTATTTAACCAATGAAAGCAACAGAAATAAAAGTGGACCCTCCTACATCCGAAGTAGTTAAAAAATGTCTTTAGGTTTTCTGTCTTTACACATACATATGCATGTTTATTGTTTTTCTTTTCTTTTTTTTATGTTTATTGTTTTTCACAGATATTTTATTATTATTAAATTACAGTCATTACTTTTGTTCTGAGTCATTTGATCTTAAGTGGCAAGTGTGGTGACTCTTTAGATTTAAATACTTGACTTTGTGCTTATTCTTAGTCACACTTGGGACTTTGGTTTTTTGGTTTTGTGTTTTTGTTTTTTTGAGACAGGGTTTCTGTGTAGTCCTGGCTGTCCTGGAACTCACTCTGTAGTCCAGGCTGACTTTGAATTTAGAGCTCCACCAAATGCTGGGGTTAAAGGCATGCAACTACTTCTATCCAGCAAGGAAAATATCTTTTTTTAAAATGTTTTACTTATTTTTATTTTATGTGCATTGGTATTTTGCCGGCATGTATGCTTGTGTGAGAGTGGAACTGGAACTGGAGTTATAGACAGCTACAACTTGCCCTTTGGGTGCAGTGAATTGAACCCAGATCCTCCGGAAGAGCAGTCAGTGCTCTTTATCGCTGAACCATCTCTCCAACCCCACAAGGACAATATGTTAACACTTACCAGGATCTGGGGACTGAGAATGTAGCTCAGTGGTAGAGTATTTGCCTATCATTTACAAGTCCTGGCTTATATGCCTAGCAAAACAACAGACAAGGGGGCTGGAGAGATGGCTCAGGGATTAAGAGCACTGACTGCTCTCCCAGAGGACCTAGGTTCAATTCCAGCATCCACATGGCAGTTCACAACTGTCTGTAACTCCACTTCCAGGGGACCTGATATCCATGGCAAAATAACAAGCCATGCATATAAAATAAAAATTGAATAAAATTAAATTAAAAATTAAGATAAAACAACAAACAAATAAGGAAATCAGGGCTAGAGCAATGGCTCAGTGGCTAAGATTATATATTACTCTTGTAGGGAATATAGTTCTGTTCCCAGCACTCACAGCCACCTGCAGCTCCAGCTCCACGGCATGTTTACAAAACATGTACATATAATTAAAAACAAAATCAATTTAAAAAGCAAAATTAGAATGAGGCTGTGGTGGCACACGGCTTTAGTCCCAGCACTCATGAGGCAGAGGCAGGAGGATTTATTTGAATTTGAGACCAGCCTGGTTTACAAATTGAGTTCCAGGGTAGCCAGGGCCATTACACAGAGAACTCCTGTCTTAAAAAAAAAAAAACAACAACAACAAAATTAGGAAATTAGTATTGATATAGTGCCATTATTGAGACTATATAGCCTTGTTCAATTAATCCAAATTTCCATGATTGTGTTCTTTGTTGAGAATGAGACTTTTAAAATCATCTGTAGCTAATCTGATTTTCAATTCAAAAGTCTCCTGGCTTAGCTTCCTGATACTGGAATGACAGGCATGTGCTCCCAGGCCCAGCTCTAATAATGTTCTTTGCACAGTGGTGGGGAGGGTTCTGCCTTATGCTCTAATCCAAGATCACACATTGCATTTAAATACCGTATCTTTTTAGTCTCCTTCAACCTATCTCTCTTTGTCCTTCATAACCTTGACATTATTGAAGTACGAGCCATTTATTTTGTAGAATGTCCTGCAATTTGTTTTTTTTTTTTTCTTTTCTGATATTGCCTTCTGATTAAGTTCAAGTTTTGCAGTTGTGGCAGGAACTCTGGTGCCCTCTTGGCTCTGTGCTAAAAGGGAAATTAAGAGAGTGAACTGAAGGCTAGAGTGGAGACGTGCTGGACCTCAGGTGAAGCAGAAGCAGGTGTCTTCATAGGAAAGCCAGTTCACTGATTCTTTGTTCTACTTTCAGAGTTCCCAAAGTGTTGGTGCATGGCCTCACCTTTGAGTCCAGCTCTCCTATAATCTTAGTCTCCCTTTGCTAAGAGTTTGCTGCTGTCCCAGTATGCCAGGTTTCACTGAAGGGCCACAGCATACATAGGCCCAGTTCTCAATTTTTGCCTCTGCAGCTCAGCTGTCCTCTCCTGAGGACCAAGATGACCAAGATGACATCAAGGTGTCTTCCTTCGTCCCAGACCTGAAGGAGCTGCTCCCCAGTGTCAAAGTCTGGTCAGATTGGATGCTTGGTTACCCAGACACCTGGAATCCTCCACCCACATCTTTGGATCTGCCCTTGCAGTAAGTTGTCATGCCTGTTCCTTCCACACTGTGACCTGTGTCCCTATCCCTCACTACCCCACCCTACCTAGTCCCTTAGTCATTGTCTGCTTCCTCCTAACCATTATAGCTTCCTTATTTCTTCCTCATTTGAACCTTGATTTTTTTTTCCATTTCCTTAACACCTTCCTTGTCTTTGATGTTTTAGGTTATTTTGGCCCATCCTCTAGTCCTTTCCTTTCTCTTGAACACTTCTCCCCTTTTCTCTTGCTCCATAGTTCTCTGTCTTGTTCTTTGTCCTTGTTCTTACTTTCTCATCCTCACTTCATACTGTTCATGCTCAACATCTTTGCAGCTGATACGAGGTCTGGATATATGTTGATGCATATGTGAGACTTTGCTTCTTAATCTCTTTTTCAGTTTTAATTGATCTCACCTCTGTTTGCGTTACCTTCTGTGCTCAGTGTTTTTCACCTCCCTTGTGGCATATAATTGTGCTGGGGGATGAGTGGGTGCATATCTCTCTTCTTTCTCTATTCACTCATCTTTCTGTCTTTTCACCTTTCTCTCTCCCGTCTCCCTGTAGTATCTTTAGGGGTATCTGTTGGTACGAGGTGGATTTGCAGTGTCTAAAGATATGTGGTTCTGCATAGATCGTCTACATAGCTCTGTGTGCTTGTAGGTTTTTATGGATTTTGACGTTTCAAAATAGTAATAAAACATATAATGGAATTTGATATTATAACAGTTTTTATGTTTACAATTCATTGACATAAATTACATCTAGAGTGTTGTACAACCAGGTGTGTTCTTTGTTTGTGTCTGGATTTAGTCTGCTAGACTTGCCTGCCAGTCAGGTTCTCATTTGTACATGTGTGTCTGAGGCTCTGTGTATCTTACTGACTATCTGTACCGAGTACGAAGTTCTGTGTGTTTCTACTTCTGTGTGGTTGTATGTCTAGGGATAATTCAACATACCTGTCATTGGCTGCCTATATGTGTCTACATGTATCAGTCTGTGGCTGTATGTGCTGTGGCCTGGACATATGCTCATTTATATCCATGTGTGTGGGTTTTTTTTTTGTGTGTGTGTGTGTGTGTGTGCGCGCGCGCCTTTGGGTCTGTGTTTGGGTTCATCCATCCCCAACGGGATCTATTCCAGTGTCTGAATCTATGTCAATATCTTTTTCTTTTCTAGATTTATTTTTTCATTCATTATTTGTTTATTTTATGTGTATGAATGTTTTGCTCACTTGTATATCTATGTACTACATGTGTGCTTGGTGCCCACAGAGGTCAGAAGAGGGGATTGGATCCCCTAGAATTGGAGTTAAGGACAGTTGTGAGGCGCCATGTGGGGCATTGAGGATTGAACCTGGGTCTTCTGTAAGCAAGAACAGTAAGTGCTCTTAACCACTGAGCCAGCGTCTTTCCAACACCTCAGTATGTTCTGGAAAACTCCTGCCCTTGTCTGTATTTATACATAGGTATGATATATTTGTCAATTTGATTATCTTTGTGTGCTAATATGAATGTTTCTGTTGGAGGAGGAATCGTTGTATGAGGATTTGCCTCTGTCTTCCTATCTATCTCTGCTTGTCCCAGCTTGTTCCAACTTGCCTTTTTTGCCTATGTAAAGCTGCTTTAGACTCTGGGGATTTTGTAACTGTGTGATTATGTGTTTTGGAACAAGCATATGTACCTAGTACCTCATCATTCATGCCCTGGGCTCTTCTCTGAGAGAAGGAAACACTAGAGGGTGGAGTGTGGATGACACCTTGCCTGCTGCTGGGGAATAAAGAGGAGAGTCTCTCAGGATTGCCTGCCCAGCATGTATATCTCTTAGACTCATGGGTGACCCACAAAGGGAAGGCTTCAACAGAGATTTCTGGTCAGTGGTCACTGAACTTTCTGTGTGGGCTGTGCAGTCTTGACTCTTTGCCTAGTTTTCTTCCAAATTGATTCCTTTCACCTCACTCCATGAGGCATCCCTGAACTGTTACTCCTGCTTTTCCTGGTCCCTCCCTAGCTCTAGCTTTGTAACTGTGTGGACAGTGCTCCCAGCATCAGACAGTTTACTTGCTTCCTGTGAGCCCTCCCAGGTTTCCAGAATGTGTTCCAGACTGAAGTCTCATGAGCAGGGTTGAACCCCGAGTTGGGCAGCTGGAGCCACACAAAAGAACTAACAGACCTGATGGCCAGGGGCAGCTATTTCCCAGAAGTGATCCCTGAAGAGTTAGCATGTACAGTCTCAAATTTTTAGGCTATTAATCTGTAATGTGGACTAGGCAATTTGCAATTTGGGGGGAAATCGCTAGGAAAAAGATACAGCTTTCTAAGTATCTAGGCCACTGATTCTAATGTGTGAAGGGCCACTGAGTAGTCTTTTCTTCTGTCAGAAACAAGGAAGCAGACCATCTATCTGTCTCTGGAGCTTTGAGTCTTTCTGGGTCACCTCATTCCACATTCACAGATCCCTTAGCTACGAATCACCCATGTCCTGGGCCATCAGATTTGTTAATTCATCTGTAGTACTTCTTCCTTTATCCCTCTCTCATCCCTCCCTCCCTTTGGCTTTTGTTTGGCTTTGGAAATGCGATGCTTATACAGGAAGTGCTGGGTTTCATTTGCTTGAGGTGCTGAGCTTGTTTTCCCTTTAGATGTTGGAGCAAATGGTCCATTGCCAGTTCTGTGTGCTGCTGCCCACCTTTGGACAAGGGCTCAATCTGCAGCTGGACGTGTGGTCCAGACTACATCCATCTCCAGTAGAACTAGAAGGGGTTGGGACACATGAATCCTATTTGCTTCATTTATTTAAACAAACAAACAAAACCTGACCCACTACTATATTGGATGTGACTTTCCAGTAAATAAGTTTTGTGGCTATGAACATTTACTCTTGTGAATCTAGGCAGTAGAAATGTCGGTGTGGTCAGGAATTAGGTCCACTTGTTCTTGTGTTCTCTCTTCTCTTATCCCCCCCCACACACACACACACAATCAGTATCAGCAGCTGACTGTCTCTGGAATGCAAGTTTAAGTGTCAAGCGGCAGTTGCTGTCCTTGGGCCTGACCCCAAGGCACAGTCACATAAGGACTAAGTTCAGCAGACCAAACCTGGTCTGACTAACTTGGAGGGTGGTTCCATTTTCTAGCCTTAAGATCTGAGAGTTGGAAAGATGTATTAAGAATTTTACTTTTCTTCTTTTCTAGATTTTCCTGTAAAATGGCTACCTGCATGCTCCCAATAATTACCATGCTTGAGATCATTGGCAAGCTTTGGTGGCTTTGTGCCTTTCAGACTTGTTTTTTGTACTCATTCAACCTCTATGGAGACCCTTTTCTCTCTCTTTTCTTCATTTGGTCTGTCTGGTTTTTGAGACAAAGTTTTGCTTTATAGTCCAGGCTAACCCGGAACTCACTACGTAGTCCAGGCTGGCTTCAGGTTTATGGCAATCCTTCTGCCTCAACCTCCGTGTACTGGTATTACAGGTGTGAGTCATCAGCCATGGCTTTTATGAAGTCTTCTTTTGCTTTTGAGGCCATAGGGAATGACATACCCTAGATAGTTCTCTAGAGGTCAGAACCATAACACCCATGACACTGAAATATTTGTTCTTGCTGATCTTCATTTTGAAAGGTTTAAGAATACTCTCCATGGAGTAAGAAGGAAATGGCTTCCATTTACTGTAGCCTCCTTTGCCTGCTTTCATTGGTCCTTGCCTGCGTTTCTTCTCTGAAAAGACAGATTTCTCTGATTTTAAGATAAAATGACCAGATAGTATAGATTTTCTCTTGCATTTCCTCTAGGAAATCCTTTCCCAGATGATCCCTCTGACCTGTTGGACCCTTACTTCATCCCTTCCATTTGTTGTCCTCTGTCCTTGTATGGTTAGATATTCATGGCATACAACCTTACATTGTCCTGGGGGATTCCAAAGCTCACCATTAGTCTTTTTGGTCCTCTTCGCTTTGCCAGTGTTCCTCTTCTCTCTGGTCAGATCTACTGTTCCTAGGCAGGCACATATGGAACACTTAGGATAATAGCAACAGAATCTTACTAGTCTCGAGGAACTGATAAGAGAATGTTTGCAGGTGGCTTCCCCAAGTGGCGTTTGGTAGGTCTGGAGTTAGCATGTAAGTAAGGACCTATTAGAAGGTGTAATAGAACGGCTTAATATCCCAGGAAAATTTTGGTGCAGGAGCATTGTAGTAGGTTGTAGCAAGTGGCTTCCTTGGCCATTGTAAAAGGTAGTATAGAGGGATTTGGTCATTTTAGAACAGACTGCAGTGTTTGGAGGAACCACCTACTTGACTGTCAACTAGCATAGCTTTTTAGTTCTTCTACACCAGGTCTTTCTTGAGGCAGGAAAGGCAGGCAGCTGCTTTCTACTTCACCAAGTGACCATGAGGAAAGGTGTTAATGTCAGCTGAGGGAAGAGAAGCTGAGCAGCAATCTTCCATGAACCTAGACATAGGAACTGCTTGTATCCCAGGACCTTGGGCAGAGCCAGGGCAGTGGGACAACCTACCTCATTTCACAGTTTCTGCTGAAGCCAAATCTTCCCTCATCTTGATCTCTAGTTCTCAGTAAGTGAAAGAGTCAGGGGACTTTGAGAACATCCAAACCTAGCCCAGCTGTGGCAGTTGGTTTATTGCTTTCAGCTGGTACTTGAACCCAGGTCCTGGTCTTGGAGGCTTTCCCAGGTTTAATCCCCAGAGCTTTCTCTGCAGCTGTATGACACTGTGCTGACCCCGAATGAGGATAGGAAAATAGAACCAGTGCCAAGCCAGAGTCTCTTTTTCATTTGGAGTCTGGCTGTCTGCCCATGACCAGGGTTACATAATGGGAAACATAGCTGGGGCTCTGGAGAGCCCGCGTTTCACCAGGCTGCCCAGACCTTCGCATTCTGACGCTATATATCTTCCTAATTGTAGCTCAGATGCATTTATCACACTGTTGGATTGGAGTACTGTTTAGAAAAAAAAAATCTAGAAATTCCTGGACTTGCTGCTTTTCCATTGCTTGTCCTATGCAGTCTGCAGAGCATACTTGAAAAAACTCCTAGGGAGCCCTCTGAGCCTCCATCATCAGAGAGAAAAGGGGGTGTGTCCTCAGGGAGCTCACATATGTTGGCCTTGTAGATGAGATAGAAATTCTTGAGTTAAAGAAGCAGCTAGTTCATGTACCCTCGTAGGCAGCTTTGAATGAGAAGTAATCCCAAATCTTATCGGCAGCCTTTCAAGGACGCTTAATATGTCTTCACAAAGAGCATTTTAGGAGGTCACTAAGTAATAGTCCATCAGCACTTCCCTGAAGGAAGTGCTGGTGACTGTGGGAAGCCCCTTTGCTACCCTGGCTCCCCACCCAGTCTCCCTGGCTCCAGTTTGAGGCGTCAGCACTGCAGCCTGGCACCAAGGGGTTCCTCTTCCTCCAAGTGCTGAGTATAGGGCACACATGATCTCTCCCATGGCAGGAGCCTCTGTCTTTTCCCTGCTCCTCCCACAGGACTCTTTGTGAGAGGAAGGGGTGTTGGTCTAAGGGCTTTAGTCTGCCACTAGCAGGGCACAGCAGCTGACCCCAGGGAGAGACTTTCCAGCACTGGGCTAAGGTTATTTGGGTCCAGTGTATGCTAAACTGAGATGTGTTGGAGTGGTTACAGCTAAAAGCTTAGAGAGGCAGGAACCGTGAGAATCCACACCAGGGAGGCCGCCAAGGGTTCTACTCAGGCCATGGAGATGTCAGGATCCCCTAGGGGCTGCCTTTTCCCAAACCCAGTGCTGATGGGTTTAACACACCATAGTGATGTGACAGAGGCTATACATATGAGTATGACTTGAAAGAACTGAAATCAAATAAGGCTATGACCTAGATAGAGTTTGGGGATGTGACAATAGGAGAGACATTTGGGTACATGAGAAATCCTAGGATGAGGTTACAGTGACCTGTTACTGACTGTAGAGCTCTAACTTCACTGCCTAGGAACACGGAGAAGCTTATCCCGTTGTTGCAGTACAGTTCTGCTAGACAGAACTGATTTAGGGCTGGGTGTGAGTACTTACCCAGTTGACTTCTTTTGTATGAATTAGGATTGTTGAAGGGATAGTCTACAACTAGTTTTTTGTTTCTAATGCTTACCTAGTAGGCATCTCTTGTTCATGAAACATGATTGGTGTTTGTTTTGTTGAGACAAGGTTTCTCTGTGTAACAGCTATGGATGTCCTAGAACTCACGCTGTAGATCAGGCTGGCCTCAAACTCACAAAGATCCACTGCCTCTGCCTCCTAAGTGCTAGGATTAAAGGTGTGCGCCACTCTGCCCAGTGGAGCATGGTATCTTGCTGCCTGTCTTCCTGGTAGTGATCTCTTTGTATCATGATAACATCTAAAACCCAAATTTTGTGGTCCCTGTATCTCAGTGAGGGAGCTACATCTCCACCCTATCATAGATCCTACTGCAGTTCCTAGCACTGAGGTTCCAGAACCATATGCTCATGCTATTGCAAATAGACTTTTGACAGAACTTACTAACATTTAAGCTCAAATGCTATTCTTTTAATGCCACTAGACTGTTAGACTTCTTAACATCCTTCTCTGCCACGAGCTGCTCACACAAGCCATTTTCTGCAGTTGAGTGAGAAATATTCCAGGGCAGCCAGGGCCTTAGGTTGTCTGTTAATCCAGTGAGTTATGCTCCCAAACCCAAAAATACATTTTTTAAAGCAGATAATAGACATTTTTTAACATTTGCTTGATAGTTTTTTGTTTTCCCTCAATGAGTGTATACTAAATTAGCTTTCCACTTCTTTGTATCTACTTTCTTTACCATCTTGGCTATTTCCAGATCTCTTTACCTCAGGAACCCAAAACCCAACTTGTTTCCCATCTGTACTACTTCTCTGATCTTCCATAGCTCTGAAACACAATGCAGGGCTTCTTCTCACTCAACTCTTTCCGGGTTTGTTCTGCAGCTGTGGAGTTTGAATGTTAGTGTTTAAACAAGCTGGTATTACACAGGAAATGGCCACCTCCACAGGCCCCTGCAGACTTGTAACATGGGGTCATTGTACTTGATATTAATCACCAGTCAGCCTTTTCCCCCCAGTAAAAATATGAAGACGTATGTGAGTGCTTAGTCTTCCTTGGTCTTTCCAGAAAGAAAGACAGAACCTTGAGCAGACCGTTCCAACCTGTCACCCTGCCTTAGTCCTGCCTGTCAGACCTCTAGGAACAGTCTTTACCCAACTCTTTTCCCTGGCAGATACCACAGCTGGCTCTCCTCCTGAGCTTCAGGCAAGGAGATGATGGCTGAGGTATACCATACCCCACATGTTCCACACCTCAGTCTTGCAGGGAATGTAGTTGTGTCGCATCTTCTGTGAGAGGACTTTAGAAACATAGAAAACTATGGGCCCACCTGAGAGAAAGCTTCTTAGTTCCCTGGACCGAAGAGCTTTTCTAATGCTATTTGCAGAACTAACCCCAGCATGAAGGGTTAATCTGATTCCCCAAGTCAATATCCTCCAAACAACCAGCCAAGAGTGTGTGTTGGTTCATTTCTGTGAAATGTGTTTCCCCAGTCACCTGGGCTGGCCTGGGCTGCATTGTATCGGCCAGCAGCTGCACTGCACTCAAACTGACAGCTACATTAAACCTTGGAATTCTGAGGCAATAAAAAGTAAATTAACTCTTATTTTTTTCCCTTGCTGGTGCAGTAAGTGAATGCATGTCTGTAGTGAACCTTGGTACTGAGTGCATACCTCTAACTAGTCATTGCTAGTCTGTCCCAGGCTTGGATCTGGCGTTCAGACTCTAGCCAGGGGTCTGCTTTCCTGGTGTGTGGTGTGTTCTGTGAGGTTGGGCCAGTGGGTAACCCTGCAACTGCTGATCCCTGCACACTAATCGCACCCCAGCTGCTGAGAGACTCCCTTGCCACCATTCTGGGAGGCATAAATGGGTTTATTGAACACAGTTTTATATTCTCTGGCTGATTTGTGTCTGCTTGATGAAGAGTGTACCTTAAGTTTAGTAAGATTTTGTGGACTATGGTGCAACCCCAAAATACAAGTTGAACCAGAACAATCCACAAGGCTTTGCCTTAGCCAAGCATAGAACATATACCTATGATCCCAGCAGCAGAATCATGGAGGCTTTAAAGCCAGTAAGGGCTACATGGTGAGGTCCAAGCCAGCCTGAACTAAATAGTGAGACTCCCCATACCCACCTTCCCACCCTCCTACCCACCTGTGATTCATCAGTCCCCTTCTCAAGAAAAAAAATCTGAATAGAAATAGGTGACAAAGGCTTTACTGAACCCCACAGTATTCTCAGGTGTCTTCAAGCTTTCCATAACCATAACATTTGATTTTGTGCTCTTACACCAGCCTGACTCACCTCGGAGTTCAAGGGCTGCTGTGAGTTGAAGACTAGATGACACATCTTATTGGGATAAGGAAGAAACATGGGGAAAAAAACCAAGATATCCTCCTTCTACTTTGACAGGAAACTGTTCAGCTGTGGAACTGACCTCAGCCCAGTGGCACAGTTGAAGAAGCTTCCAGAGACTACACTACAGGGATTAGATTTTTTTAAAAATTGATATTAATTGAGCTCTACATTTTTCTCTGCTCCCCTCCCTGCCTCTCCCCTCACCCCTTCAATCCTCCCTCAAGGTCCCCATGCCCCCAATTTACTCAGGAGATCTTGTCTTTTTCTACTTTCTATTTCCCATGTAGATTAGACCTGTGTAAGTCTCTCTTAGTGTCTGCATTGTTATCTAAGTTCTCTGGGATTATGATTTGTAGGCTGGCTTTCTTTGCTTTATGTTTAAATATCACCTATGAGTGAGTACACGTGATAATCTGTGTCTGGGTTACCTCACTCAAAATAATGTTTTCTAGTTCCATCCATTTTTCTGCAAAATTCAAGCTGTCGTTATTTTTTTCTGCTGTGTAGTACTCCATTGTGTAAATGTACCACATTTTCTTTATCCATTCTTTGGTTGAGGGACATTTAGGTTGTTTTCAGGTTCTGGCTATGACAAACAAAGCTGCTATGAACATAGTTGAGCACATGTCCTTGTGGCCACGGATTAGATTTTTAGTTCAGGAATTTCACCTGGGCTTTTGGAACTCTCCTTTTGTTGTTGTTAGTTTGCTGATTCTCCCTATTTCCCACACCTCTGTCATAGGTTGGCCCATTGGTACTAATAATATCAGGTTGAACCGACTGCAGGATTGACTTTCCACTGAAGTATTTTTGTATATCCCCTTAATTCTGATCAGTCTAACTTGACCCTTGGAACACTTTTAGTTATATTTCTGACTTGGGAACTCAGGGCACTTCCTATGTCTTTTGGCACCAGCTGCTCTTTTACAAAATCAACAGGGTAAGAACTCTCGTCCACCTTATCACTATAGTGTGTCATAAGATTTTGGCACAAGGTGGGTGGTAATGGGCAAAAGATAGACGTGGGCAGGGTCCCTAGTGGTGGCCAGCAGTCTCTGGGAGGAGTCAGTTTTGGTTTATCTGAGCCTTAGGGGACAGGAGAGCATGGTAATGAGAACCACATGGTACCACATATTTCTTCTTCTTGGATCCAAGATGGTAAGGGTGGGAGGATGAGAGGGATGTGGGGCCTCCCACTGAGGAAGCTGTGGGTGATATTCTGCCGCCTCTCTCTGGCTGGGGATACTGCTGCCCACACCCCCACCCCTAACTATGTCCTTAAGCAGCCTTGACCTGTATAGCACCAACCAGGGCCTCAAAGCCAAGAATTCAGATGGGAGACTTTTCACCTTCTTCCTTCTCACTGGCGTTTTTCCTGTTTATTTTCCAAATTGCTGCTCTGCAGCTGAGCAGTGCCTATTGGCCAAAGCTCACCAAGCTGTGGGATCAGACTCAGGCAGTGGGCTCAAGTGGCCATCAGGGCACTGGGGGAAGAAGCAGGGAACTGGAAGAGCCTCTCTTGTGTGTCTCCCATGGGCAGCGCTAACCTCAGAGGCAGCCCTATCACATCCGGTGCTTGTCTCTGCAGCCGGACCGGAGGATAAACTATCAGAGCTGTGGGGCAGTGCATCATTCCTCTTATTATTTTCTTCTCTGCAGATGGGGTCGCGGAAAGTTCAGTTCCTTTTAACCCTCAAAGTTCTGTTTATTCTACAGCTGGTAGCCTGAGTACCGTGTTTCCCATTACATCACAGAGGAGCCCAGGCAGATTTCTGCACAGAAACGTGTTGCAACTGTTTATTTTTTTCCATATTTAAACATTTCTGACAGCCAAACTTAGCTGAGCCAAAAGATGGAGCTTTGTGAATGAGTCTGCTTACTGGTGTCAGTTCAGAGGGGCTTAAGAAAACTCTAGTCCCTCCGATGATTCTTCCCAAACATTTTCTTTTTCCTGGGCAAAGCCTGGGAAGTGAGTTACTTCTGCAATACACGTGTGTTGATTATGTGCCGTTGTGTGATTAATGGGACTGTGTTCCGCCTGGTTCCCAGGACGCTCTTGAAAACAAGATGTTTCATTTCATTGCCTTTTCTTAGTGTAGTGCTTAAAGTGAATAAACTAGTTCGGCCACCTTCCACCTGGAGCCGTGAGAGAGTCCCTCAGACCTCTCTGTAGTCCACATTCTCCCCTAGTGTATTTCTGGCATCTGGAGGTGGAGAATGAATGGTTTAAATCTGAGACCCCTCCCTACCAGGTTAACTCATGGACAGTAACCCTTGGAGGTTTCAGGGAGACACTTAGAACTTCTTAGCATATTACCTCTTTGTACTTCATCTCTCCTGTAGAACTTTGGGGATTTGTTTGTTATAACTCTTCTAATATCTCATACCTTATCATCTATAGGGTACCGCCTATTCTACTTTCCTGGGTTAGAAGCTTTTCTGGAGGAGAAAGTCAATTTTACCTTGGAGCTTTAGTGAAGAGGGATAGATTTTGTATTTTGAGTGTTTATTCTCAGGTTCAATTAGAACCTGCTCGGTCATGTGGGACTGGAGTGACCAACCATCCTGGTTTGTGTCAGGCTAGGGGACTTGTGAAATGTGATAAATTTAGTGCTAAAACTAGGATGGTCCCACGATGGTTAGTCATCCTGTGTCTAACGTACAAGTGAGAGAATGAAGAAGGCCTGGGACAAGCCAAGATAGCATTGAAATAAGCAAGAGGCTATCCCTTACTAGACAGATCTTGGCAGGACAGGAAAAGGGGGGGGGGTTCTTGGATATGTATTCATTTTACTGCTTACATATTGGGAAGAAATTTATAAAGTATTTCTAAAAAGGAAACTCATGTGACTACACAGTGTGACTGCTCCCGGTGTGGCTATGACTAAAGGAGAGATGTTTCTGTCTCCATGGCAGATACTTGACTATGCAGGAGCAGGGACTTCTGGGAGCTGCCTTAGGCACTGGGTATCTAGAGTCTCAGCACACTGTCTGGAAAGGTGATAGGACCTGCATTAGACAACTGATTCTCAGAATTCTTTTTCCTCCTCTCTGGTTAGGATTAAAACTCCCCTAATCAATTTCAGGTTTACATCGAGCAATACACCCCAGATGGCTCACATGGGCATAGCTTCATAGTGCATTTTTGATAGTATTTCTTGGCAGCTTTTCAGCCTTACAGCTTTGTTTGCAAGTACCTTTCTGTTCTCAAAGTACTAAGAACACTTTCACTGATTTCTTTAGAGTTGCTCTTCTTTTCTCATCTTGTTTCTCACAGGGTTGCTGTGGATGTGTGGTCAACACTGGCTGACTTCTGTAACATACTGACTGCAGTGAATCAGTCTGAGGTGCCACTGTACAAGGACCCGGATGATGACCTCACCCTTCTTATCCTGGAAGAGGATCGGCTCCTCTCTGGCTTTGTCCCCTTGCTGGCTGCCCCTCAGGACCCCTGCTACGTGGAGAAAACCTCGGATAAGGTCAGCCTCAGGCCAAACATCCCTCCCCATTTACCCGTTTTTTTAATTCTCCAGACTTTTTTTATTCTTGGGAAGTTTTTCTGTGCAAACGGAACATGATTAAGTCATTGAGAAGGGTGTTAAGGGAAAATATCGACCTTTTAGCCGCTGACATCCAGCTCTGTGTCCTGAAAAAAAAAAAATCTCTCGACTTCCTTTGTGTGTGTGTGTGTGTGTGTGTGAGTGTGTGAGTGAGAGAGGGGGGGTGCAGAGGGAGAGGGAGGGAGGAGAGAGAGAGAGTGCTCACTGGCATGTTGTGTATACGATCATTTCCTCCCTTGTTTAAAAAGTGCAGCTTGTGTTGGCAGTGCTCTCACTCAGCTCCAAATGGTTTGCATCATGCTTAAAGCGCCCTCCCTCCTTCCCCAGCCACAAAACTCTGCACCAGGAAAGCAGCCAGGGCTTTTTCCCTTCTCTACGGAGGAGAGTGATAAATAGGTGACTAGAGAGAAGCAGACACCATGTGTTAACTTACAAAAAAAGCTTTTAGGAATATGAAGCATTCCCCACTGCCTGGTTTCTATTTCCCTTCCTCTAAAGACTGTTTTAACCTGACTTTTTTCATGTCTGTTTATAGAAAACAAAGGCCATTCCCTGTCACCCTGGTGGGGATTACGGAAATTCTAGTTTTCCAGGGGGTCTTGCAGCCTGGTGGAGAGTAGGGCAGTCTGTCAGCTGAGGGGTCAGCAGTGTCCCCTGTGCTAAGGCATTCATGCTGACTCTTCACAGAGTCCGTGACATTGTCCTCCCTAGGACAGAGGCCTTTGGGGAATGGCTTCTCAAGAGGAAGTCTTTTTTTTTTGGGGGGGGGGGAGTGAATGTTTGTTTATTTTTAGCTTTTGGTTTTTTGAGAAAGGGTCTTATATAGCCCAGGCAGGCCTCAAAATGGCTGTGTAGCAGGGGCTGCCCTTAAACTTGTAATCATCCTGTCTAAATCTCCCAAGATATGGGAGGAGGAAGTCTTCTGATCAAGATGAAATACATAATAGACATAGAAGTAGGGTTTTGTTTTTTTAAGTCAGAAAACAGACTTCCGGGGTTGAGGGCATAACTCCAGGATGCAGTACCTTGCCTAACACGCTGAAAGTCTGAGTTCAGTCTCCCACATCAGGGCAGAAAGTTAAAACTGAATTCCAAATATGACCTGTAAATGTGGGGTATGTTTGTTTGTTTGGTTTTGATATAGAGTCTCATTATATAGCCCTGACTGGCATAAAATCCAGAGATCCTCCTGCCTCTGCCTTTTGAGTGCTGGGTATAAAGACATGTGTTACCATGCCTGACCTATGAGAGATTTTATTACATGTGCTGCCTAAGTGATTGTATTTATGTGCTAATATAATTTATACATGCATAATCTTTTAAAAAATTAAGCAGCATTGATGATGTCTACCAAACACAAGACCCTGGATTTGATCCTCAACACTACTAAATAAATATAGAGCAAAAATTAAAACCTTGGGGTCCTATATGTACTATTGGTTTTTTTCACATAATATTTAATATATTCTTACATGGAAATTATTATGTGGTGCTGGGAATAAAAATGGAATAATTTTTTATGATTACTTATGATTATGATAACTGCCAAGATTTCTTTATCTTTATTAACAATCCAAAGAGTGTGATTTTTTTGTTTGTTTGTTTTTCAAGACTAAGTTTCTTAGTCTTGTTTTTAGTTTAGGCAGTAAACTTATGCCTTACAGCAAAATTTGAGCTAGTTAAATTTCTTTTTAAGTAGAGAAAGGTTTTAAGCATGGACATATAAAAAAAAATCCGTATTCAGCTGCCCTATGGCAACCATTATAATCCCTTGATTACTTGATCAGTAGAGGCAGGAGTTGTAGTAGGAGTTTAAGGTCATCTTCAGCTGTATAAGCTAGTTAGGTCAGTCTGGACAATAGGAGACCCTATCTCAAAAAGAAAAAAAAAGGTTCTAGGGTTATAATTTAAAGGTTGAAAACTTGTGTAGATTCTGCAAGGGCCCAGGGCTCAAACCTTAGTACTGAAAATAAAAGAAACTTAGTAAATAACAATAAAAAAAAATAGGGTAGAGAGATGGTTTCGTGGTTAAGAGCCCTTGTGTTCTTCCAGAGGATCCTAATTTGATTCCCAGCACACACACATGATGGTTCGCAACCGTCACTAACTCCATTCTAGGAGATTCAGTGTCCTCTCTGGTTTCTGTGGGTACCTATACACAGATATGTATGCAGCAAAATACTTAAACACGTAAAATAAAAATAAATCTTTAAAAAAGTCATACTCATTGCTGGACTGTGGTGGCGCATGCCTTTAATCCCCCAGCAGTTGGGAATCAGAAACAGGCAGATTTCTGTGAGTTTGAAGCCAGCTTAGTCTGCACAGTGAGTTCTAGGAGACCCTCCAAAGCAACACAGAGAAACTTAGTCTTGAAAAACAAACAAACAAAAAAATCACACTCTTTGGATTTGTTTAATAATTATTGATTCTTGAGAGAACCTTTCTTTCCTAAGAGAAATACTTGTTTTATGCCTTTGCAGAAAAAAGAAGTTAAAATTCTTCTCTGCTTGTCTGGTCTCAGGAAGTGGTAATAATATATATATGGAGCCTGAAGACAGTTAAGAAATGTTTACACTTCTAAGAAAGATGTTGAGTTAAAAGAGAAACTAAGTATCAGTAGTTTGCATTAGTGCCTGCTGCTAATCAGTCCATCTATCTTACTCTAAATCATCTTTTTTGATCACTAAGTAGTCTTGATTCTAGAAGATCCTTCTAGGAGTTGGCTGCCATTTAGTGGAGAACAAGGGAGGAGTCCTAGCCAGCTTTAGGCTTCCTTAGCCTCATTTTTATCAGCTCATCAGTGCTCCCAGATGTAGTTTTTAGATAGCAAGTCTATGGCCTGGGTGGAGAAGAATGCAGTCAGTTTGCACCCTCACCCTTTGGAAGGATTGCAAGCTGCCCAGATGGCAGTACCTATTCACTTCAACACTTTGAGAAGGTATTTCAGAGACAGCATCTCTATAGCTCACCTTACCCACTCCTAAATTTGGTCTGTCATAATTCTTTTTCATCTTGAAGTAAGCAGCTGCATTGACTTGGTTGCTCATTTCAGAATCTTAGAGTTCTTGGCTCTTGTTTTTCTCAGACCTTAATATCTAAATGATTAGTAATTAACATCTCCTTTACCTTTAAAATGTATGAAGATTTTAAAAAATTAGATATACTACTACAGATTTCTTTTTTTTTTTTTTTTTTTTGGGTTTTGGTTTTTCGAGACAGGGTTTCTCTGTGGCTTTGGAGCCTGCACTGGAACTAGCCCTTGTAGACCAGGCTGGTCTCGAACTCACAGAGATCCACCTGCCTCTGCCTCCCGAGTGCTGGGATTAAAGGCGTGCGCCACCACCGCCTGGCTCTACTACAGATTTCTTTGCACATCTTTATTCTATTCATTGAAGTACCTTCTAACTAGTTCCTCTGGCTCCTAGTCCCTTTCTTGACACAATAATTACAGTAACCTTTTAAGAATATCAGTGCTGAGTCTGGTGGGGCAAACCTGTAATCCCAGTTACTCAGGAGGTGGAGGCGGGTACGGGGGCTGAGTGAGACCCTGTCTCAAAGTGTGCACAAAGCCCTGGGCTCAATCTCTGGTGACAACCCCCACCCCCAAAATAAAAAAATAAAGTCAGGATATCATACTGATTTTTACTTCCAAATATTATGATAACTTCTTGAAGTAAAAAACCAAAAATTTAATAATGGCCTCTAGTACCCTCTCTGATATGACAGTACCTCCACCCTGCTAATACTCTGACCTTAGCTCCTGCTGTCCTCCATGCGTGTTAGTTATCCTTGCTGTTCCTCAAGCAGGCCAACCACTCAAGCCTCAGGGTCTTTGCAGTTACTCTTATCCTGACCTGAAAATGCTTTGGACCAGGTGGGTATGTGGCTCTGTCACTTATTGTTTTCCATGGCAAGGAAAAACCAATCCTCTATCATATATTATGTCCTGCACTAGATTCCCCTATTATTTTTTTCTTAATAAACGTATCTAAGCATTTATAAAAGAGGGGTCAGAGGCTCAAGGAAGGAATCATGCTGAACTCATATAGGTCATCCCCATGGCCAACCTAGAAGATGTGTATGAATGTGTCATGTGTCAAAGAGAATCTTTAGGAACTCCTGACCTTTTAGCCGTTTGATCAGCATTTTCTCCATTCTCTAGTGACTATTACTAAGAAATGTAAAGTATCTCAAGGACTTGGTTGCAACAACATTAATGATTTCATTCTCTGTATTGCCATAAGGCCGTGGCTTACTAGGTAAGGTTCTGTTCTGGTATCTTTCTCTTTTAGCAGCCACATGACTTCTTGACTTCGCCTACTCTCTCTATATATCTCTATTTATATTTCCCACCTGGCTAAGTTATTGACCAAAACAACTTTATTCATCAACCAATAAAAGCAACACATATACAGAAGGACACCCCACATCATTCCTGGACTCTTAATTTCTTTCTTTCTTTTTTTTTTTTTTGGATTTTTTGAGACAGGATTTCCCTGTAGTTATTGGTACCTGGACTCTTAATTTCTGCAGGCAAGACAGCCGATAGATGATGAATAATTAAACTTGCAGTTGGCTGATGTGAATAACTGATAGACAAAACCTGAAAGTCAACTATGTAAGCAGCCTGACTCCCTACCTGTGAAACCTGTCTACATTCATGTATATAAACAAGCAATCTTTGGCTCTAAGTCTTAATAAATTAAACAATTAAAAATATACTTGACTTAGTAGGTTTTTGCTCTACAAAAACAGGAGGACCTGAGTTCGGATCTACAGGGTCACATAAAAAGCTGGACATGGCAGTATGTGTGCTTGTAATCTCATGATGGGAGTGTGGCAGAGACAGAAGGATCCAGTCTAGCCATTCAGAGAAGCTCCAAGTTCAATGAGAAACTCTGTCTCAAAAAGATAAGGTGGAGAACAATTGGGGAAGACACCAGACGTCAACCTTTGGCCTTCTCACACACACGCACACACGCACGCACACACACACACACACACACACTAATACAAATTGATGAAATTGGTAGTCAATCATGGTGGTGCATACTTTAGTCCTAGTACTTAGGAGACAGAAGCAGGAGGATTAGGCAAATTCCAGGCCTAACTGAGCTATGAATATCGCTTCTTCCTTCCCTCCCTTCCTCCTAAATCCTCCTTCCTTCCCCCCATACCTCATACACTACAGCCTTTCAAGCTGAATGTAGTGACAAACACCTATAATTCTAGCACTTGGAAAGATGATGATGTAATTTCATAAATCCTATTAGTGGTTAAAGAAAGGCACTTGCTGCCCAACCTGACTTAGATTCTAGGGCCCTGAATAGCAGGAGAGAACTGACTCTTTTAAGTTGTTCTCTGACTTCCACATTGGTATTTGGCATGTGTAAACCACCTCCCTCCCGCCCCCAAACAACAAATAAATATAATTTAAGGAACAAACAGGCCAATGTGGTGGTTCACACCTTGATCACAGTGATGGTAGGTGAATCTGTGAGTTCAAGGCCAGCCTGGTCTACAGAACAAGTTCTAGACCTGCTGGGGTCACATAATGAATTTTTGTCTCTAAAACAAAGCAACACAACACAATAATGGAATTGGTAAGAGAAGGCTATATTATCATTAGATTAAAGCTGTGAATGTCAACATTGTATCTTTCTACCACAGCCATTAACTTTTTATGAAAATATTTACCTAATAATAATTCTAGAGATATACAATCACATTTCAAAACATATTCTTTGGTTGACTTTGTTGTATGATTTACAATCAGATTTACCTTTGAATGCACTGTTGTGCTGCACATTTGTTCTACAGTGGAGAGGTAAAAAATATTTCATCTTCCCACTGTGTTCTCAAAGGCTACTGGCTCCTTTCTCTATCACAGCCAGCTGCTGATTGAATCACTTGAACAACAGGTAGATTTTCCTGTTCTACGATTTCATATAAGTGGAATCTTTTCTTGAAGGATAAGTTTCTAGGTTTCATGTAGCCCAGGCTAATCTCAAACTCATTAGGTATCAAGAATGACCTTGAACTCTTAATTTTCCTGTCAGTAGCTCCAAGTATTGGGATGAGAATTACCATAAACCAAATGTAGTGGAATCTGAACCTGAGTCATGAACCACTGAGCCATCTCTAGCCTCCCACTTGGTTTTTATTTGTTATATCTTTTTCCATTGTTTTGGTTTGGTTTGATTTGATAGTCTCCATATGTAGCCTAGGCTAGCTCAGAACTGGATAGTCTTCTGCCTCAGCCTCCTGAGTGCTATGAGTATAATCACAGCTTATACATGAGACCCAACTACCACTTTTTTTTCTTTCTGCACACTTGTAGGATGTGATTGAATTATTATTTAACTTCCCCTGGTTTTTTTTTTTTTTTATAAGGAATTAGCAGTCATTCTTATGGCCCTCTTTTTTTGTTTAGGCTCCTTTGAGTTTTTTTGTTTTCATGAACTCATGTGTATGTGAGCATGTGCATCTGTGAGTTGAAGCTGGAGGACAACCTCAGGTGTTCTCACTTTCCCCCTTTTGTTAGCCTGGAGCTCACCAGTTAGGCCAGACTGGCTAGGAAGTCCAGGGACCCTCCTGTTTCTGCCACTATACATGCCATTATACCTGGGGTTTTTTGTTTTGTTTTGTTTTGTTTTGTTTTTTTAATATGAGTTCTGGGAGTGGAACTCGGGTCCTCATGTTTGCAAAGCAAGCATTCTACTGACTAAATTATCAACAAAACTCTGAGGTTTTTCTTTATAACTTCAGGTTTTAGAAGTTTGAGATATCAGGAGGAGTTATTTTTACATTTATTTTGCTTGAGGTTTTTTTGTTTTGTTTTGTTTTTTTAAACTGGGCTTCTTAGACCTATTGGTTGATGTTTTTCATCAGATTTGGGGTGTCTTTCAGGTATTTTTTTTTCTGTGCCATTCTCCCCTTTTTAGAATTCTGTGTATATGTTAAGACTCTAGTTATGGTTCTATACATTGGTGAGGCTCCTGTTTTCTCCTGTTTTTCTTTTTCTTCTTCAAATTCATTGACTTTTTCCTATCCTTCCTTTTTTCCCCTCTCACCTTTCTTTCTAATCATTATTTCTATTTGCTGAGTTTCATGTTTTCTTTCTTTCTTTCTTTCTTTCTTTCTTTCTTTCTTTCTTTCTTTCTTTCTTTCTTTCTTTCTTTCTTTCTTTCTTTTAGAATTGGCCAGAAGGCATAGAATTTATTTTTTATTTTTTCATATTCTTTTATTTTTTTCATTCAAAAATTTACACCTCCTCCCCTTCTCCCAGTCCCCTTCTGCTCCCCCACTACCCCTCCTTCCTCCCCATGCTTCCTTAAGAGAGGGAAGAGTACCCTGCCCTGTGTAAACTCCAAGGCCCTCCCCCCTCCATCACGGCCCAAGAAGGTGTGCATTCAAATAGACTGGGTTCCCAAAAAGCTTATACATGCAGAAGAGATAGGTCCCAGTGCCATTATCGATGGCTTCTCAGTCAGTCCCCACTGGCAGCCATATTCAGAGAGTCCGGTTTGGTCATATGCTCCTTCAGTTTCAGTCCAGCAGGATTTGGTGAGCTCACATTAGATCAGGCACACTGTCTCAGTGGGTGGACCAGCCCCTCGCAGTCCTGACTTCCTTGCTCATCTTCTCCCATCTTCTGCTCTTTGACTGGACCTTGGGAGCTCAGTCCATTGCTCTGATGTGAATGTGGGTCTCTGTCTCTATCTTCATCCATCAGACAAGATTTCTCTGGTGATGATGAAGATATTCATCAAGAGTTTCATGTTTTCTGAATTTTTTTTTTTTAAACAGAGTCTCACTTTGTAGCACTGACTGTCCTGGAACTCATACTGTAGAACAGGCTGGCCACAACTTGATATTTTTATATAGGCAAATCAGTTTGCTTCTTATCTGACCACTTAGATTTTTAGTCATGCATCCTTGTGAATACATCTATTATTTTTGATGTCTTTTTAATTTTGTTTCTCTAAAAAGAAAGTTTGTAACTAACAGATTCCACCATATTCCCAGGCTTCCACTGAAATCTTCAATTTTAAGTGGGGACTACCATTTTTAATTGTTGCATATATTCCAGTAGAGTTATCATTTAGAACAAAGGCTTTTAGAGTTTGATGTTTTTGTGGGCTGTGGTGTGTGTGTGTGTGTGTGTGTGTGTGTGTGTGTTAGCAACCATTGTCATTAGTGACTGAAAACATTAATCTTAAGCTGCCAAAGACAAAATTCAAACGTTTTTTAACTACCAATTAACTCAGAAATTATATATGAAATCATACACAAGCCTCATTTGTAGTAATGCTTATCTAGCAATACTTTTTTTCATATTCACTTCTACAACTAAAGGGAAAAATGAAGAACTGTTTTTAATTCTAGAGTGCAAAGAAAAACGTGGTTTACATATGTGCAACAAAAAGCTTTGGAAGGTTGGAATTGCACAATGAATGTAGGTTGAGCAATTGCTTAACAAGGCATGGGGGTCTTCCTTTAAAATATTTTTATTACACTTATTTATTTGGTGGGGGAAGGGGCACTTGACACAGCTTAATGTGAAGGTCAAAGGATAGCTTGCAAGAGTCTTTGCCTCTTTCCACCATGTGTATCCTAGCGATCAAACTCAGGTCAGCAGGGTTGGTGGTGATCAGATTTATCCTCAAAGCCTTTTCCCTGGCCGGGAATGTCCTTTGCTCCTGTGAAGTTAGGGGATGCTAATGCTTCCAGAATAGGGGATTTCCTTTTGAGTTCTTACATGCCATTTACTTTCCTATTTTTTTCACTGTTCATGTCTTTTCATTATTTTCTTGAAGTCTTCTCATTTGTTTTTCCTTCTAGTCTTTCTTTAAAGGGATTAATGAAACAAACATCCATATGCCCACAGTTTGACTTGAAATGGGCAGAGCCGAATCCCCTCGTGACACTACCGTTTGTGGCGAAGCTGCTGCTTACAAGCTGTGTTCTCTTCTACATGTTTGAAATACAGGTTACTAAATAGCCTGCATTTCTTGATGGCTTAGTACTAGAATTTTGTAGATTTTATACTGAGTATTCTGAGGGGTTTGGCTTGTTTTGTTTTTAATATTGGTCAACACCTCCTGATGAAGATCAGCTGCAGAATTTACTGGAAAGTAAAGCCAAACTTTAGACTTGAAGTGTGGGTGCCAACCAGTGAGATCGAGACAAGACTTGACTTTATGCTTCCTAGCTCTGCTTCTGATTCTTTCCACTTACCTGTGTCAGGGATACTGGAATCTGTTCCTCCTCATCTCTGCTCTGTTTCCAAGGAACAGGAGAGGTAGTTGGGCCAGGCTGCCAAAAAAGCAGAAGTTAAGTATGTGGATTTCATAGCCGCATGTATGAGTATTTGTGGAGCAGAGAACTTTTAATGGAAAACATTTGTGTTGCATCAAAAACAGAGCAAGGCTTGGTTAGAGTCTGTCTACTCTTAGTCTCTTCCATACCAGCACTAGCACTGTTCTCCTGGGAGGCTCAGGCACACTGTGATTTCTTATGCCCTTGCTATTCCCTAATCTTTTGACATGTTGGAGGAGAAGGCCACTTGTTGATTCCTGGCCACTTAGCCCCAAAATAACCACACAGATACTGTATTAATTAAATCACTGTTTGGCCAATTAGCTCTAGCTTCTTATTGGCTAACTCTTGCATATTAATTTAACCCATTTCTATTAATCTGTGTATCACCACGTGACTGTGCTTACTGGGTGTAAAGTTTCGGCGACTGTCTCCATCAGGGCTACATGGCTTCTCTCTGACTCCACCTCCTTTCTCCCAACATTCTATTTAGTTTTCCCCACCTAGCTAAATTCTGCGGTGCTATAGGTCCAAAGCCTTTCCTTTATTCATTAATGGTAATCACAGCATACAGGGGGAAATTCCACATCATTGACAGAGTTTTTGTCATCGTGACCCCATTAGTATTTTGGAGTGAGTCTACAAGGGTGGTGACTAATGGCTTTGAAGGTACTCACTCAGTCACACATGGGCACTGGGACCCTTCGTGGGTCTAGCTGAAGATGGGAAGGGTATCCAGTACATACAATGAGAAAAGCATGCTTAGACTATAGATACTTTTTGGATCCTGCTTTTACTGCTAGCAAAGCACAAACCAGAAGAAAACAAGCTTGGTGTTCAGGCTTGCCATTTCATTTGTAAATGCTTGTGAGGGATACACCTGGGTGCCCAAGCTTGCATCTGACAGGCTAATGTCTGTCAGGTTGTTTGGCAGGATCCCCTTTGGGAAATGCAAAAGAGAAAGTGCTAATTTCCCTGAGGATAGTGTCACTCCAAGATATGAGAAGATGTGTAACTTGAGCCCCCACCACCTCCCCCCAGTTCCTCTGAAATTCACATTTGTTCATCATTGGCGGTGGAGGGGCAGGGACCTACAACAAATGAAAAAGCAACAACTTAGCTCAGAGTTTTCTGGGTCCCCAAGAAGGTACTTGACCAATGTGGTTTTTACATTTTCAGGTTTTTGGCTGGCAAATAAGATTGAGCAGAAATGCTCCCTTCCCCTGATAACAATACATTCAGATGCAGGATCAGGAACATATGGATTAAAACCAGACGGTGGATGATTAATACTCTTGCTTATAGATGTAGACATGGCAGCTTCCTCCATGTAAATGAAAAAGCCTTTTCTCTGCATTTGGATGTGAACAAGTGCTTAGGCTACATGCTTGTGCTCTTGAAGAGGTGTGCTGAGTTTCTACCCTACGTACAGTTTCCAAGTATTCCTCCCTCCCCCTCTCTCAAAATACTCAAGAAGTATTAGAAGGGTTATGCTGTAAGACAGCGGAATATGTTCATCTCAAACCATGGCTTTCTCAGCTCTCCAGCTCTGACTGCTCTAAACACACATCTTTATCTGTCCAACTTACTTTGTTCCCATGGTTGTATGACCTCTCTGTGAACTGTTATAGGGGTGCTTATCCCCATTGTTTTATGAGATAATGATACTAAACTTTAACACTGGTTATGTATATAGCCGGGTGTGATGGTGCCTGCCTATAATCCTACCACTTGGAGTATATAGGCAGGAGGAGCAGTTCAGGCCCAGCCTCTGCTACATAGTAAGTTTAAGGCTAGCCTCAATTACATGAAACCTTGTTGAACAAAAATTATTTGTCTTGGAAAAAAAAAAAACCTGTCATTGCACAGCTTTGTTTTTAAGTTCATTTCCTAAGAATATAGTATTTCTTCACGTATTCTTTAAACTATTGCTTAGCAGGTATTTGTTTATTAAATATATATCTGAAGATTTGTTTTTATTAGGGTCTCTACACATTAACCCATTCAGGTCCAGGCCTCTCACTTCCCTGGGGATCTCAGCTTGCATGAATTGTTGTTTGCAGAAGCAGAGACTGCTGCCCAAAAGAAACAGGAATGAAAGAAGAGGAGAACCACCATTCTAGGACTTAGTATCTTTTTATCTGCATAATGAAGGAAGGTTTTTTCTGTAACAATGAAAATTTAGGAGCATAAAAGTTCTTGTATTTTAATAGAAAGTGGATCTGTGTTTACTGTTGTCTCTACTCTCAAGGTGCATCCCTGTCACACTAGTTATGTATATCTCCAAGTGTTTTCCATCCTTAGAATGGAGTCATGTCTACTGGTTTATCCCTTTCCCCGGGAACCAAAATTCACAGTTCTTCTGGGGTTTCATTTTGTTCCCTCTTCCTCCAATTTGGTTTTTTTTTTAATTTCTAATTTTAATACCCCCCCCATGTGTATGTATCTGTGTGTGCACAAATACCACAGTATGAATGTGAATGTCAAAAGACAACTTCCAGGAGTCAGTTAGTTCTTTCATTTCACCTTGAGTTCTGGGGATCAAACTCTCAGATCCTCAAACTTGCACATCCTCAAACAAATGCTTTCATCTGCCAAGCCATCTTGCCATCCCTGATTTAGAGTTTGACAAATACCCATAGTCGTGTAACTATCACAATGTAAATATAAAAAATGTTTTACCACACTCCCAAAATTCGCTCATACAACCCTGCTCTCTTACGTCCAGTCCTAGGCAACTTGTCATCTGGTTTTTGTCTCCACTACTATGCCTTTTCTAGAATATCATTAAACATAATCATAACAATATTCAGCTTTTGAGTCAGGCTTCTTTCATTTGAGATTCATCCATGTTGCTTCCTTTACCAGTAGTTGTTTCTGTTGTTATTGACAAGCTTTGTATAGATGTACCAAAATTTGTTTATCCACTCACCAGTTAGTGAACATTTGGACTGTTTGCAGTTTTTGGTAATCATGGATAGAACAACAGTAAGTATTTGTGAGTAGATTTTTATGTGGCTTTGTTTTCATTTCTTTTGAATGAATACCTAGCAGTGGAATGGGTCGTAAGTGTAACTGTTAAACTCCTTTCCAGGGTGGCTGAACCGTTGTATATCTGCACATCAGTGTAGTTCCACATCCTTATCAGGACTTGGCACTATTGTTATTTGGAAGATTGCTGTTTTTGGTTTGGTTTGGTTTGGTTGATTTGTTTTGTTTTTTTATTTTATTTTTTTTTATTTATGTATTTTTTTGGGGGGTTTTGTTTTTTTGTTTTCCGAGATAGGGTTTCTTTGTAGTTTTGGAGCCTATCCTGGAACTAACTCTTGTAGACCAGGTTGACCTCGAACTCGCAGAGATCCACTTACCTCTGCCTCCTAAGTGCTGGGATTAGAGGCATGTGCCACCACTGCCCGGCTTATTTTGTTTTTCTTCAAATAATTGTGATAGGTATCTCAAACATGGTTTTAATTTGCATTTTCTCCTGACTAAGGATGTTCAACATTGTTTCATGTGTTTATTTGCTGTTTGTATGTCTTCTTTGTTGAAGTGTATCTGGTTACATCTTTTTTGAATTTTAAAATCGATTGTTGGTGGTTTGTCTTTGGTGACACACACCTATAATCTTAGTACTTGGGAGGTAGAGACAGGAAAATCAGGAGTTCAAGGCCATTAATTTGTTTACTAAGTCTATTTTGAGGCATACTCTCATGTAGCTGAGGCTAACCAGGAGCTTACAATGTAGCCAAGGATGGCCTTGAATTTCTGATCCTTTTGCCTCTACTTCCCAAGTGTTAGAATTACAGGCACATACCATCATGTCTGGTGATGCAAATGCTGGGGATCACATCCAAAGCTTCCTGCATGCCAGGCAGGTATTCTACAAACTAGCTACAAATCCAGCCCTCTTACTGAGTCTTAAAATATCTTCATATATTTTGGATAGCCAGGCAGTGATGGTACATGCCTTTAATTCCAACACTCAGGAGGCAGAGGCAGGTGGATCTCTGTGAATTCGAGGCCAGCCTGGTCTACAGAGCAAGTTCTAGGACAGGCTCCAAAACTACACAGAGAAACCCTGTCTCAAAAAAAGAAAAAAAAACTTTTTGTATTTTGGTTAAAGGTCTTTCATCAGATAAATATGTATTGTAAATATTTTCTCTCGTGCTATGTGAACTGACAAAATGCTGAGACCTGGAGGACCCAAGTTCTTGGTAGAGGAAAGTAAGGCAATTGATTAAGACTTGAGTCAGCAGAAATGTTCAAGGTGCACCCCTTTTGAAAGTTTTTTTTTTTTTTTAATTGAGAAGGGGGAAGGGAAGGGAGAGTGACAATCTAATTCTGCAGATAGATGTCTGCAGCTTTCTTCAACCACTCCCTATTTCCTGTCCCTGCTTCTGTTGTTGATTCTGGGCTTTACCTTGGGCTTGACTTGGTTGCCATCAACTCCAGACCCACTGAGGCCTTGGCAGTTTTAGAAAACAGAATGAGCAGGTTTCTTGTGTGTATATGCCCCAACATGAAGTTGTTTATGGTTGCAATCACTCCTGAGTCCTAAAGTGATACCTCCAAGGAGCCACCTGCTTGAAGAGCTGGACTCTGAAACAGGCATCAGCTGAGCTTATTCTGAGCTCTGCCACATGGGCTTTTGCATGAAAACAAATAGCAACTGTAGATAGCCCCCTTAAGCAATTAAATCAGTTCTCAGAACATACACTAAATGTGAATCAGATACTTACCATGGGACTTTTCATGTTCCTTGGAATTCTTTCCAGAGCAGCCCATTTAAGTAAGGCATAGACAACATGTTTTGCCCATTTGACAAAAGTAAAGAGAAGATGCTATGTGGAATTTTGTTGCTTTCGTGTTTGTCCAGGCTGATCTCAAACTCATGATCCTCTTGCCATAGCTTCCTGAGGGTTACAAGTATGTGTCATCACTCCAGGTGAATCCTGTCACTTTTTAATTGCTGGTCCCTATTGAGGAATTTTTCTCAAACAGCGTTTGCCTCTGACTAGACATAGCAGAATTTCTTTTTTTTTTTCTTTTTTCTTTCTTTCTTTTTATTTCTGTGTATGATGTGGATCACTGACACTGCCTGCTGTGGTCAGAGGAGGCCTGCTCAAGTACTGGACAACTATTAATTTCTTCAGGGTAGTGTTGTCTGGTCAAGGCTCTCTGGCCTCCGACCCCAGTAGAAATGATGTATAAAGAAAAGACTGTTTGACCCTTTACTAATCTGAGTTATTTAGAATGCCTTTTAGTAAACAAAGCATCAGCTTTTAGGCAGCTATGAACTTTTTTTTATCTTGTTTTGAAGGTACAATTTTCTCTTTTTACTAAAGACAAATAAGTTCAATTGAAGAAAAAAAACTGTAATGTGGAGTAATCATTTTGGTTTAAAAAACGGAGGGTTAAAAACAAGTTCTGCAGTAAATCTGCACGTGTGGAATCTAAGGGAACTGATCCCATCTGGAAAGCCCTACTGGGGTGCCGTGGCTGGTTTGTGGAACAATACAGACTGAGGAATGAAAAAACAAAAAACTGTAGTCTTGAAAGATGACAGGCTCATTAATTGATGTCCATTTCAGCTGGTGCTGTGCCAGCTTATGTTGGCTCCAGTCCAGCGTTCCTGTAATTTGGGAGCCAGGTGTGAAGCATTTTTGTTCCATCTTGTTTCCCAACATCTACAGAAGCCTTACACATCTCACTTGAGGGAGCAGCCCTCTGTAGGAAACACATGCACAGGTAGAGGTGGAAGGCAAATGTCACAGATGGGTTATGGATATTAAAAGAAATCTTTCACACTCAAGTGAGATCTGGGCTTGAGAGTCAAGGGAAATGGTATTAAAATGACTGCAGAAAAATTATCATAATTAGACCAGTCATTGTTAATCTTTTTAAAGGTGTATGTGTGTGTGTCCTCTTATTCTGTGCCACATGTATGGGGGTGCCCACAGATGCCAGAAGAGGGCATCAGATCCCCTGGAGCTGGAGTTAGATGCAACTTTGAGCCTCATGACGTGGAAGCTGGAATGGAACTTTGGTCCTCTGCAAAAGCAGTACACATTCTTAACCTCTCAACCATCTCTGCAGCCCACCCAACCTCCTTTTTTTTTTTAATTTTTAGAAACATGTTAGTAAAGACTAGACATACAGAAAACATCGTTCATGATTTGCCTTTGCCTGATTTAGGGAACAGCATATAAAGTACAATATAAAGAATGGCTCAAGATAGCCATCAGAATTACAGCTGATCATTTCCACCTTAGCCTTTAAAGACTACAGTAACATAAGCAGCTAAGAGATTAACTACCAGCCCTGAGTGGAGTCTTTATTTTGGGAGTAGTGGGGCTTTTTTCTTTCTTTTCCTTTTCTCTCCCTCCCTCCCTTCCTCCATGTCTCTCTCTCTCTCCTTTCTTTTGTTTTTGTTCATATGTGCATGTGTTCGTGCTTGCACTCATGCGTGCATGTAGAGGCCAGAAGTCAACTACTTTGCTGTTCACCTTATTTTTTGAGACAAGATCTGTCACTGGGACCTGGGGCTATGCTGTCTGGCCAACAAGCTCCAGGGATCCGCCTTTCTGTCTCCCCAGTGTAGCAGGCTTTTTACAAACTGAGCCATCTCCCTATCCTCATAAATATATAAATAGAGATATGAATAAGCAGAGTAGAAATCATTAAACAGTATTCATCTAACACTTTGATATTAGACCCTTGGTACAGTAGTAGACCAAAGAAGACATTCCTCCCAAGATCCAATCTTTTCTTTTCTAGCCTTCAAACTAAACATTAAAGAACAGAGAGTTAATGCCAGGGAAGGTGGCATACATCTTTAGTCCCAGCACTCAAGAGGCAGAAAGCAGCTATATCTCTTTGAGTTTAAGACTGATCTGGTCTACATGAGTTTCACAGTGAGACCCCATTTTAAAAAAAAAAAAAAGACAGAAAGAAAAGAAAAGAAAAGCAGGCAGTTCTGCCATTGAAGACAAAGCAATGACTGGGTCGTCTCTGTGAGAACATTAAGACACAGTGGGCATAGTGCTGAATGCTGACCTTTAATGTTTTACTTATATTTTTGTATGATGCCATTTTTAGCCTTCCCGAAGTAAGAACTATGTTTCCTTTAGGGTGCTATATCCTGACTATAGAAGGAACCCTTTATGGTTTCTCCCTT
Source organism: Dicrostonyx torquatus (assembly GCA_028555095.1). Lineage (NCBI taxonomy): Eukaryota > Metazoa > Chordata > Mammalia > Rodentia > Cricetidae > Dicrostonyx > Dicrostonyx torquatus. Next base: position 1,517,169 of record JAQHUG010000288.1, read on the forward strand.
TAATTCTGGGTCTTACATATACAGAGCTGACTTTTGACACTGAGATTCAGACCACAGTATACAGGAGAGCCCACAAGCCTGCCTAGGTTGCTTCTTCAAATGTCCCAGGTTCACAGGGAAGCCCTTGTTCATTGATAGCCTGTTTGTTTGTTTGTTTGTTTATTAATATCAAAGTTGTGAAGTGCTGTACCAGACAGTTCAAGAGGCTAAGGACCTAGGAAGAAAGTTTTACTCTAAATTATTCTAATTCTTCTTTTTCTTTTTTTCTTTCTTTCTTTTTTTTTTTTGTTTGTTCTTTTTTGTGACATGGATTCTTTGTAACTTTGGAGCATATCCTGGAACTCGCTCTGTAGACCAGGCTGGCCTCAAACTCACAGAGATCCACCAGTCTTTGCCTCCCAAGTGCTGGGATTAAAGGTGTGCACCACCACCGCAGAGCTTTTTTTTTTTTTTTTTCCATTTTTTTGAGAAAGGGTCTCACCATGTAACCTTGATTGGCCTGGAACTTGCTAAGTAGATCAGGCTGGCCTTGACTCATAGAGATCATCTTGCCTCTAGCTCTTTAGTGCTGGGATTAAAGGCTTGTGCCACCACATCTGGCTAGTCTAGTTCTTCAAAGTATGTTCTTCCTATTTTATTTTGTTTTATTGTAGCGAAACATATATAACATTAAATATAGCATCTTAACTTTTTTTAAATGCACAGTTCTGTGGCATTAGTACATTCTCATTGTTATACAGTCATCCCCATCATCCATCTCTAGGACCTTTTCATCTTCTCCAGTTACATCTCTGTACCCATTTCTCATACCTTCAGCTCCCTGCCTTTGGAAACTACCATTTTATTTTCTCTCTCCTTGAATCTGACTAAACTATGAAGTCTATATTTCTCTTTTTGTGAGTGACTTATTTCAGTTAATATAATATCTTCAGGGTTAATCCTTTTTGTGAAGCGTGTCAGAATTTCTTATCTTTTTAAGACTGAATAATTATTTCATTGTAGGTATACATAACACTTTGTTTAGCTATTCATTTGTTGATTGGTACAGGTTAAGATTTGTTTTATTTTAATGCATATGAGTACTCTGACTACGTCTATGTGCCTGGTACCCATGGAAATCAGAAGAGAGCATTGGATTCACTTGATCTAGAATTAAAGATGGTTGTGAGCCATCCTGTGGGGACTGAGAACTGAACCTCAGGTTCTCTGCAAGGGCATCAAGTGCTCTTAACTGCTGAGCCAGCTACCCAGCCCCTGTTTGTTTATATTTTTATTTTGTTTGTTAATACTTTACTAATAAATGTGAAATGATTGTGATTTTCTCCTTGTAGGTTTGTGTTATTGTTGTGTTTGTTTGTGTATGTGCCTTTGGTTTTGTTGTTGTTGTTGTTTTGAGAAAGGGTCTCACTATATAGCCCTGGCTCTCCTAGAACTCTGCTATGTAGAGCAGGCCAGCCTCAAATTCACAGAGATCTTCCTGCCTCACTTTCCCAAGTACAAGATGAAGGAGTATACCACCAAACCCAAATCATGGTAGTTCTAATTTTTTATAGCTTCTCACTTTGAGTATTTTTTCATGTATTTATCCATTACATATGTTTTTTGTGTGTTTCCTGTGAAGTAACAGGACCTAGCACATGGTAAATAAAGGCTTTTCTACCAAGCTGTACCCCTAGCTCTTGTTTAATACACTTGAGGCTAGAGAGATGGCTCAGCAGCTAGGAGCAATTATTCTTCTTGTAGAGAACCAGTTGTTCCCAACACCCATGTAAGGTGGCTTACAACCATCTGTAACCCCAGCTCTAGATGATCTGACACCCTCTTCTGGCCTCTGAACACCTGCATATTCATGCACATAAACACACACATACACATAATTTAAAATGCAGTAAATCTTTAAAAAATTATTATTTCTGCTTTCTCAGTTGATTGGCCTTGGACTGAGTATTTTTCCCTCCTCTGAAGTAAAGTACAAATATGGCTTTCTATCTACCTCTACTATAGGCAACTTGTGTGGCTTTAGACAATTCATATAACCTGCCTGGATTTCTTTATCTTTTTCAATAAGCAAGAAAAGTTATAATGGTCCTACCCAACTCAAATAACTCTCTGTACAGATAAAAGTAGATCAAGCTTGTGAAAATATCTTGTAAACATTTATGAAAATGCTATGTAGATAATATCATTTTGGCCCTTTTAGTCCACTGTCGGTATAATACTTTATCAGACCCAAAGGCAAGGCTTCTTTGGTAGGTGAGGGGAGCAGAGCACAACTGATCTACTTTTTCCTATCTCTTCATCTCCAGCATAGGGTTGTCTCCTCTGAACTCAATCAAGGGTCAAATTCTTGACATGGTTTTCCCCTGCAGTATGACCACAAAGTCAAAGCAGCTTTGTTTAGAGGTGGAACTGTCATGGACTTGCACATGAAGTGAATATTTTATACTTACTGTGTGCCAGGCACCATGTTTTCACACACCTCGCCATGTAACTTTGTAGATTTGGAACTGTGTGCTTTCACATATGTTGTTTTTCTAAGTCATATAACATAGACTCATTACACAATAAAGATTTATATGAGCATCATCCACCACAGGAACAGATGCAGAAAGTTAGGATTTATACTGATCCACTCTTTTGTTTGTTTGTTTGTTTGTTTGTTTTGTTTTGTTTTTCGAGACAGAGTTTCTCTGTAACTTTGGAGCCTGTTCTGGAACTAGCTCTTGTAGACCAGGCTGGCCTCAAACTCACAGAGATCCGCCTGCCTCTGCTTCCCTAGTGCTGGGATTAAAGGCGTGCGCCACCACCGCCTGGCCCTGATCCACTCTTCAAGATGAGTCTGTCCTCTGTAACTCACAGTGTCCACAGAAATGCTTAGTTGAGCTCAGAATGGATAGTGAGGCATGAGATAGATTTGCTCCATATGGTTGCTGGTCCAATGTACCTGCATCTTCCTTTGGAAATTTTTGGAAGAAAATGGCGACTTAAACAAGACTTTATCAGAGAGATTTCAGTTCTCTCTTATATCAAACATTATGGTTTTTTTTTAATTTTAGTTTTTTGTTTTGTTTTGTTTTGCTTTCGGGTTTTTGAGACAGTCTCAAATAGTCCACATTGCCCTTTTATAAGCTTGATGATTAGCTTGAACTCCTAATCCTCCTGAATCTACTTATCAAGTACTCGGATTACCAGCATGTACTGCCATGACCAGCTCAGCAGTGCTGTCAGTGTAGCTTTGTTTCCCAAATTATTTCAGTGCACATGGCCCATTGTTGGAACAAGAGAAGTGCTGTTAGGTAAACTTAGGTGCTGCCACCAAAGGAGAAAACAGGTTTTTCCTTTGCATTTTATTATTTAAACATAAATTTTAATTTTTATGTATTATTTATGTGTATATTAGAATGGGGGTGTGCGCATTGGGGTCAGAGGATGACTTTCAGGAGTCAGTTCTCCCCTTCTTGTTGAGGCAGAGAACTCTTGCTTCCGTTAATGAGCGGCATACTCCAGATGAACTGACCTGTGAACTTGTAGGATTCCCGTCTCTACCTCCCACTGCACAGTCTAAACTGGGGTGATAGCACCAGAACTCAGTCAGTGCCTTTGCCTGCTGAGCCATCTCCTAGCCCCTCCTTCCTCTGCATCATAGTTCATTGGCTTTACTGGGTTAGTTTGAAGTGGGATATATATTGGAGAACTACAAATGTCTTTTTACTTAATTTTTTTTCTTTTACTTTGACCTTCTGAATTTTTCTAAAAGTTTATTTATGGAAACACATATGAGAACCCTCCAGTTTTCTTGGCTCGTGGGCATAGTCAATAATGGGGATAATAGTATTGATAGTAATAAAAATAGCAACTGTGAAATTATGTCTTCACTATGTTCCACCTTCAATCTTAAGCACTTTAGTGAATTTTTTTTCTCTCTGCTTTTCTGATTTGTTTTCAGACAGGATCTTACCATGTAGTGTAGATTGGCCTTGAACTCATGAACCCTCTGCCTTAGCCTCTTTAGTTCTAGAATTGCAAGCATGTGCCACGAAGAGTTTAATGATGTCTTTCATCTTTGCTACTATGGTAGGGTTAGATACTTTGAAGGAACCTCTTTATTAACATAACTGAAACACTGACTATAACATCATGCTTCCTGAGCTGGCGTAACAAGAATATACAGATTCTGTTATGTTTTCTTAAGATAAAAGTGGGCTTGGAATTCATTGTTTAGCCAAGGCTGGGCTTCAGGTCATGTTAATTCTCTTACCTCAAACTCTGGAGTGCTGGGATTAGACAAGTGAGCCACTAAGTCCAGCTTTAGGTCCTAAGAACTAAATGAGAAAAGATTATTGTACATTACTGAGTGCCCAAGGGAGCTGGCACTAATTTTTGTCAAATGCTGGGAACCTAGAGCTTTCCTTGAAAACCTTTGTTGGGATGAGAAGCTTGGGAGTCCTCTCAAGAGGTTTCACATTAGAAGTCCTTCCAATCCTCACTGTGCAGGCAGGGCAATAAGCCTCATTGAGAGAGTAAGTGGCCATAACCCTCAGGTAGGTTCTGAATCTCAGTACTGCCTGTGTACTCTGAAGAGCCTTGACAGCATAGTTTGAGGTGATCTCTAACTAGTATCCCAGACTGGCAAACCAAAAGAAAAAAAAATCTTCTCTCAGGAAACTATAACTTTATATCAGGTCACAAAGAATTTCCATAGATGCAAGACATGGAAGTCAATCCATACATACTCTTGAATATGCTGAGAGGAAATACCTGTCATTTTCAGCAAAACTATCCTTTAAAGCAAAGGTAACAAGAGAAACAAATCCTGTGTCTACACAAAGACTTACATATAAACATTGATGCCACTCATTTTCATTTTGCAATTATGATTTGTGAGTGTGCATGTGGACTTTTGGGGAGTTAAGGGACAATTTTAAGCAGTTTTTTCTTTCCACTTTGTTTTGAGATGAGTTCTTTCTTTTTTTTCTTTTTTTCTTTTTTTTTTTTTTTTTTTTTTT